>CM073779.1:92650698-92868052 GCA_037158775.1 Hetaerina titia | reverse complement strand
TGAAGATGACATTAAGTGTTTGAAACCCGGGTCGTGAATAAATCTCTATTCAAGTGAAATTTGCATAGTTTGTCTCCTATCCATCATACTAGAGTTTAATTTAGATGGACAAAATCATGTATTTTTGTTTTCTCTATTACTTCATTGAGCTCTGAAAATGGGGTTTGGCCAGCTTTGAAGTCAATGAAGTTATGTCGGAGACCTGCCAAAACTACGAAAATGATGGTAGTAGAGAAATATAACTATTAGAAGTAGCATAAAATTGATTTTATTCTGTAATTTTGACGTCGTTTTTCAAAATGTATTTGTTAGAGTAAAAAAATTCACTCACTGAGAGTACATCTTTTTGTGGTAGTTGCATCCTATTCATCACAGCAACACACCTTTGTACGAGCTGAAAATAAACTATTTTCTCAAGAGTGCAACTGTTATTGTCAATGATGCTGGAACAATGTATAAAGGAAGATAAATATTTATCGCCTTTCTGATGATCAGAACATGGTTGCAATATCCACTAATTACTTTAATTGTTATGTTATATTACTGTAAAACTAAAATAAACAAAAAGTAAGTTATTTTGATATTTAACTCTCCTCGTACGCTACATATTAGAAAATATACTCTTAGGTGTGTGCATTTGACATGCAAGTGGGTGTTGCCTAGATGATTCCACTTCAAATTCACAATATAATTCTTACCCGTATCCTCTCCAGGATTTGGACAGGGACCCCATAGCATATAGCAGAGAGCTCTGGATATTAGGCCACAGAGCAAGAATATTTCAACTCAGTTGTCATTTCTGTAACATAGGTTTTGACCGAAAGATGCAGTCACTGCTTATGAATTTGATGATAATGTTATGGCAAGGAGAGTTTGTTCAAATTCGCTGGCAGTAATTTTATACCGTTGTAATGTTCCAGTACTACATCAACTTTATGATTATTCCCACAGATAAGCACTAATATTTTCCTGAAATTATGTCACCGTTCCGTTTGTAGCTTGATGAGGTAGATGGCAATGGTGGTTGAGAAAAGCAAAAAAGTTAGTATTAATGTTTTTTAATAACACATAAGCATGTCTTATATGCAAAGCACATGATAATGTTGTTTGTTGTCGAAATAATGGTCGAGTTATTTTCAATTATAATAAGGAATTGGTATGTATTTCTCTCAATCTCCATAACGTTCCGAAGTTGGATTAACCTGCTGCCCTTATGCTATATTGAGAGCCATCTCTACCTCTGTCGTCCTACCAATTAACACGCTTATAGGATTTTCGCCAGACACACAAGGTCCTTCCCAAAAATAAGTAGAATAAATCTGGGGAAATTAATTTATTGCAGATCAAAGTACTAATTGCTAAAATTCTTCATGAGAGCACCCTTATATATCGACACACCAATGTCAGTTCCTCCGTCAGTTGTGTTACGCTTCGTATTAGGTATCAACAAGACCCTCGTTTAGCCACCTCGTTATGACCTCTTTGACATAATCCAGTGGTAAAAAATGTTTCTCAAAGGGTTATACTCGGGTCGTACATAAAGACCCGTGTCTCGTCACCAGTAGCCATGTGTTGAAAAAACTTGGAGTTACTTTCACAGTGGTCCAAAAGGTTCAAGACAAGATTGTCCCCAAGTGCTGTCTTCCGACAGTATCTTGAGGACCATCTTGGCACATCTTTCTCATGGCTAGATCTTCTGTAAGAATGCAATACACTGTGGTTTCCTGAATAATTCATTCTTTTGCTAAAATTTTGACACTTAGGGGTCAATCAGAATTGAGCATTTGTCTCACTTTTGGGACATTTTCATCCCACTATGTTGTTGATGGATGTCCAAGGTATTCCTCATCGCCAACCTACTCGCTACCCTCCCAGAGAATCGTGTTAAAGTAGAAAATCACAGTGCAATTGAGACATTTATCCACTTCCATAAGCATTCTTAACCATGGTCATGGTCTCCGTACCCGATTTTCCAAGTCAAACACAAAATTCTATCGCATGACATTGATCCATGTAAGTGGCGTCGTGAATCGGTGAAGTGATCGGACAGGGGTACAGACTATCAGCAATTTGCGCACTGTAAATGCCCACACTTAACTGACGTGGGTCGCGTATGCTTTCCAAAGATCTCCCATTACGTTTTTCATCGCAAATCACCCCACTTCAGCGATCTGTATTGGTGGCCAAAAAATCATTCTACTTTTTTTTGGGACAGACTCTGTAATTGGCTGACATTTTTCGTAAGGATGCATTGCCACTACTGACATTTATCCGCACGATAACTGGCGCCATTATTGCCGCAGTCATTTGCGATTATATATTAGCAAATACGACGGAAACCCTCAGGTTCAGATATTGAAGCTACTAGTATTTTAAATGCTAAGTTATTTAGTTCAGGTACATGAATTAACTAAGTTTATATAAACCTCGAACAGATTGTTTGCAAGTATATTACGCCTAATTTTGGTATATCAAATTTTCAAAGTATCTAAATAAATGTGTATATACTCGTGTGTTTGTGTGTGTGTATATATATATATGCATATATGCTGCCTACATTTCGCCTCCCCCACCTTGTCCGCTTCCTATTGGCCCCTTAATTCTCCTCCTCCTTGTATATATGTAGAAGAGTGTGTGTATGTATATATATATATATGTATATGTGTATATGTATGTATATATATGCATTTGTATATATATATATATATATATATATATATATATATATATATATATATATATATATATATATATATATATATATATAAGGATTTTATCCAAAGCTGCCTAGAACCGCTTCACTCTTCTGAGCGAATCGGTCACCAAGTCCCCCGCTAAAGGCCCGGCCGCTTCACGACCGGGACCTTCCAGCTCTTCCCCTACCGCGGCAACTCTACCGCCCCCTGCCATTTCCCCCTCCCCCACCTTGTCCGCTTCCCATTGGCCCCTTACCTCTCCTCCCGTCACCCTTCTCTTGCACATGTCCTCTCCGCTCTTCCCCGACAACGGCATTCTGATGACGACGGCCGTGCCGTCGAAACGTAAATATCCAATGTAAGTGTCCTTCTTTTATGTTTCTATGTGTGTGGTGTTTTTTGTGTTAGTGTTTGTGTGTTTGTGCGTCGCCGGAGAGCGTCTTTTCCAAGTTTATATATATATATATATATATATATATATATATATATATATATATATATATATATATATATATATATATATACTTGTTTTAATATAAGCAAGTTTATTTATCAATAATTAGGTACAAATGTGAAGGAACTACAGGAACTACACCTGTATATGCGGAGGGGGGCTAGATTTGTCAAACATTGTTATGACCAACTCAGCAGCGTATCCACTTTGCTAGACAATTTAGGTTGGGATTCTCTTACACAGCGGCGTTTCCAATATAGATTAAACTTATTAAAAACATTTAAAGACGGGCCCTTTTCCGATGACATCAAGGATATAATACGAACCCCAACGTATTACGGTCGAAGGGATCATTAATATAAGACTAGAGAGATAGACTGCAAGACTGACAGGTTTAAAATGTCATTTTTTCCAAGAACGATAAGGGACCAGAATGCTCGTAGTCGAAATTCCCCAGGACTTAGTTCATTACAATAAGTATTAACGTATAGGTTAGGGACTTCGCGAGGATGTGTATACATGTGTGTATGTATGTATGTATATATATGTATGTGTGTGTGTGTGTATATATATATATATATTTTTTTTTCCTACAGGTTCCCCCCACCTTTCCTCACCTAACTCCCAACCCCCTCAACCCTAACCCTTCCCTCATGGTGCTACACCCCCTGCCACACGCCTTTTTGGTGGCTCGCAGGGTACTTATGTAGATGTAGATGTAGATATGATTTTCTTAAATAAACGATGAAATGAAGACTTGGGATGAATAGTATCGATTGATATTATTTCTCGTATTGTCCTTAATAAGTTCTATTTCCAAACTTGAAGGATGATAGCATCTGAAGAACTATTTCATATTGTGCAAACAAGGAACTTAATTTAACAACTGCCGAAAATACTGAAATACGTCATTTCAATTCTCTCTTTCTGCACAGCAAGAGTGGAAGATACGCAATTGAATTTATGTCCAAAATGTTAAGTTTTTCAAATAAGATGGGTATATTTGTATTAAGTAACAGAAATAGGATAAAATTCAGTCATGGACAAATGCTAGGGGAGTTCAGAGGGTCAATACACCCGTTCTTAAAATAGTCTCCTGTAGTTCCCAAGAAACAAGGTGCAGTTATTCAATGACAAAATATAAACTGGATTCACAGAATAAAATGGCTGGGATTCCTCATTTTGCCTGAAAATCTAATGACAGACATAGAATTCTCTTCACTGATGTACAGAGATGCTGAAACAAGTGAGGATGTTTATCTATGTATTCATTCTTGTTGAATCTTGGGCACGAAATATTTTACGCCATAAATTTACTGAGAAATATCGTTTTAAAATTATATTTCAATTTAGTTCGGGAATAAGTATACCTCCTTTGATTTAGCCGGATCATTATTGATTTGTTTTTTCAGTCCTTAAAGTTAATATTTCTCTGTAACAGCTAATGCAATAAGCAGTTTTTAGGGTTTATACCAATTGTTGGAACATTTTGTGCGAGTTTTCCTAAAGTCAGAGTTGGAGTCAATTACGTGAATACTCTATTTCTGAATGTAGTGATCTTTTGATGAAGTTCCACACATTTCACACATTTTCAATGGCACACAGCGATATGGAATAAGAAACATCAAAGTGAACTAAACTCAGCATTGTTTCCAATGAAACACCCAGGGGAACTCGGAATAGACGACTCGGATTAAAGTTACACGTAGGTAATTACTGGCTTTCATAAGGAAAGTAAAATAGGCAATTTAATCTTTCTTATCAATCTGAACGATATAATAGCTAAAAAATACACTTTTAGTCGATGTAATTTTCAGTTTTACCGAGTTATGAGCGTAACAGTGATATACTCGTACACATGATCCAGCGATATATACATCTACATCAAGCTCAGCAAGCCGCCGCAAGGCCTTGTGGTGGGGGGTGTTAGGGCATCCGTAATGAAGAAAAAACGCATGCAAAAGCCACAAATTTATACAGTTCACAAACGGAGCATGGTGTACATTCTTGCAAAAAACCTTACTACCCACAAACACACAAACTGCCAACTCACATACACATGCGCTTACTAATCGCGTTGACTTATCACTAGAACACGCCTCCATACTTCCGCTTCTCAAAATACACTGGATGAATGTAACGACATCAAACCTGCGCATGCGTATTGAGGGGGAATTTTACTTCCGCATGCCATCAGGAATTCTTCTAAAGGTCATTTTGTTTGTAGCCTACAAGCATGTGTGCATTAGTTTTCAGCCAACCCTCGTATGTTGGAGTGTGAATAATTTGCGAGACTTATGTGCTGAGACATGCGGATCTGAAACCCGTGTTGATTGTTTCTTGAAAAGTTAATGTTATCAATTATGGAACTGACAATAGCATCCCTCCGAATTATGATCTTTTTCCTTATTATCCTTGCAATTATGCAGTTATCACTACTTAGTCAAAGAAACATTTACATAAGCTGTAGGATATATTTTAATTTAATGTATTTTCTTCTAAAGGTACCACTAGTACTAAAATACACAGCTCCGTTACAGAAGTTATCCCCATAAAACTCCACAAGCCACCCCAGGGGGATGTCGCGTGGGGTGTTTGGTCGTTAGCAATGGTCCTTAATGCAAATCATTATATTTCTAAAAGGGTTATATAGTATTGAATACGAATAATGAATGGAAAGCCATGAAAAGAATAATTAACAATTATTATATTTCAGCCGAAATTTTATCTACAAATAAATCGATGGCAAATATCAAATTTCAAATTCAATCTTTAAAAAAGTTTGTTTTTACGAATACCTTTTACAATATTAAAAAAACAAGTTATTATATAATTGCATAATCAATGTCTTTTTAATATAAATCTACCACAGAAATGTTTCGTTAATTGAAATTAATGGAGATGTACGAGGTGTGTTCAAAAAGTACTGAACTGAACTCTTTTTATATACTTTATAAAAGTACTGAACTATTTATATATACAAACATACATATGCACATATACATTTATATATATATATATATATATATATATATATATATATATATATATTATATATATTATATACTTTTTTGGAAAACCCACAAACGTGTAATGTAAATTCACTGATAGTCATAACAAACACAGAAACCATATTCATTTATATGTATATATATATATGTATGTATGTATATATATATATATATATATATATATATATATATATATATATATATATATATATATATATATATATATATATATATATATATATATATATATATATATATATTATATACTTTTTTGGAAAACCCACAAACGTGTAATGTAAATTCACTGATAGTCATAACAAACACAGAAACCATATTCATTTATATGTATATATATATATATATACTTTTTTGGAAAACCCACAAACGTGTAATGTAAATTCACTGATAGTCATAACAAACACTGAAACCAAAACACACAAAAGAGGGACTCACTGGTTCTCGAATTTTCGGTGGTCCAACCACCTTTCCTCTTGAGAAAGGTGACCACCTTTCGGACCACCGAAAATTGGAGAACCAGTGAGTCCCTCTCTTGTGTGTTTTGGTTTCTGTGTTTGTTATGACTATCAGTGAATATATATATATACACACACATATATATATATATATATATATATATATATATATATATATATATATATATTCAGATCAGACTGAAAGGTTTTGAGGGAAGAGAGCCTGGGGAAGCAAGAAGGGGGGCGGAAGGTTTAGGGACTGTTGGGAAAGAAATTAAAGATGGCGGCTAAGGGTGGGAATTTTAAAGGATCGGAAATATAGGATATATGGGGACTCGCGAGTTCTCACCTCTATGTTGGTGGCTGAATCGGGTAGGGATTCTAGAACTGTTAAGGAAAAGCATTCGTCAAATGATAGGTTGTGTGAACTTGCGTGTAAAGGGATAGGAAGAGAAGAGAGTGAAGCAGAATTACATGAGTAACGGTGATTGTTCATTCGGATGGATAAGGGGGTAATGCATTCGCTTATGTAGAATGAGGTGCATTGTTTGCACGACAAGAGATAGATAATATTTTTTGAGAGGCAATTAGCGTGGGAACGGGGTGAAGGGACAATGAGGGGATGTGGGGAGAGGGGAGCAGATCTGATTAGGAGACATGTTTTACATCGCGGGCGATTGCAGGTAGGGGAAATATGTGGAAATTTGTCAGGGCGGGGTGTCAAAGGGTTGGTGGATCTCAGAAGGTTTCTGAGGTTGGCTGGTCGTCTGTAAGCGACAGAGGGGCATTGGGGCAGTAAGGATATATATATATATATATATATATATATATATATATATATATATATATATATATATATATATATATGTATATATATATAGAATAGGATATATAAGTATATATATGTATATATATATATATATATACATAGTACAGGTTAAGGTAGGTTTTTTGATGGATACAACTATCAAATCAACATTTTGTAACTCCAAACAAAACCCAATCCAGCAACCTAAACTACACCAGGTCCCTCTTCATCTCTGCGTACTTCTTTCCACCCTTCATCCCATCCTACATCCCTATCCTGTTCCTACTCTTTCCTCGCTTGCCCAACATTCTCCCCTCTATTACCCTCTTGGACATTCCACTACCGCTCTAATCGCCTTTCATCCATTTTTCCTGCCTCCATAGGATTTCTCTCAACAAACCCCTCTCCTCACCCACCATCTCCAGTACTTCCTCATTTGTTTTCCTTTCGGTCCATTTCCCCCTCTCCATTCTTCTCCACACCCACATTTCAAAAGCCTCCAATCTACGTCTATCCTCCTGCTTCAGTGACCACGTTTCCGCGCCGTACATAGCTACGCTCCATATCAGAGTTTTTACGAGTCTTGTCTTAACATCTCTACTCAACGTCCCCGTCATCAACTCTCTTCTCCTTGAGAAAGCCTCCTTTCCTAGCGCAATTCGTATCCTTACGTCCCTACTTCTTTGACCGTGTTGGTCCAAAACACTTCCGATATATGTAAATTTTTCTACCTACTTTTTTTCCCCACCTATTTTAATATTTAGCTTCGCCTTTTTCTTTCTGGAAAATCGTATAACATTTGTTTTATTAATATTAATTCTCATCCCATATTTATCACACTGAACCTCCAACTCACTCAGCAGTGCTTGCAACCCCTTGGCTGTCTGAGCAACTAATGCTTGGTCATCAGCAAACCTAATCGATTTTACGAATTCCCCTCCGTCTTTTATTCCTACTTCCAGTTATTCCCATGCCTCTTTAATCATTTCCTCCTATTTTCTGCAATACCCGCATTATTTTTCCCAATTCACTCTGTCAAACGCTTTTTTGAAATCTAAGAAAGAGGCAAATACGTACTTATTGCATTCTATGTTTCTCTCCATTAGTGATATCATTAGTGCAATGGCATCGCGCGTACGTCTTATTTTCCTAAACCCCACTGATAATCCCCTAAGTAATCATTGGCCTTACTCTCTATCCTTTTGTTGATGATCCTGAGAATAACTTTAGCTGCGTGGGATATCAAACTTATTGTTCTGTAATCCTCACGTGATATAGCCTTTGCCTTTTTTGGAATAGGAACTAACACCGATCTCACAAAATCTTCCGGCCAGATTCCTTCCTCATAGATACTACGAATCAGTCCGTATAGGGCCTGCTTCCCGCTTTTTCCTAAACATTTCAACAGTTCTATAGGGATGTTATCCACCCCAACGGCCTTCTTTGCTTTTATCTCCTTTAATGCTTTTTCTATTTCATCGTCCAGTATGCCTGGACCTAAGCTATCATCTTCTACGTCATGTTCCTTTTCTATGTCTAACCTTGTCGGCCTAAGTTCTTTACCATACAGTGTTTCTATATATTTCTTCCATCTCTCTTGGATTTTTCCTGGTTCAACTATTATCTTACCCCACTTATCTTTAATTGTTAGCACAGATCTTGCCTTCTTACTTCACGATAATAACTTAACCTTGCTGTATAGAGCACCAATTTCACCCTTCTTCTGTAAACTTTCCATATCCTTGCATTGCGTTTTCCACCATACTTCTCTTCTCTTCATTAATGACTAAATTTATTTATTCTGAAAATAAAGGTCAAAGGGTCTATGCTTAGGAGCTGTTGAAAATTTTGAAATGCGTCCGTTGCAAAGATGAACTTACCAACAAAATTTTGTATCTTTCCCACCCCCCACTCCTAGACCTACCACTCTTCCAATTCGAACTCTCTGACCAACCCCTCTCTGACCTCGCTTGATCAGAAGGTATATAAACCAAATGTGCTTCTAGGAGGACCACCTGATGTTGACTTTCAACGTTGAAACCTGGGTCGTGTTTTTTTAAATAACGTTTGTGGAATTACAAAATAAAATATATCATATAAATATTCTTTCAAAATTTCATAAATTTACCCCCGAGACAGCAAGAAATGAGATCACCTAATGAGAGGAGCAAAGAATATGATCAGGATGTAATAACCTGTTTCGTAGGTTTAAGAAAGGCGTTTGATAGAATTAATTTGAAAAAATCAATATTTTTTTTGCCGAAATTGGTGGATTGGAGGGATTTTAGACTTATCCGGATATTACATGTACGATACATGTTCTAGACAGCTCTAATTTTAGTAGAGGATGAGTCTAGATGGGCAATGTTACGAAGATTAGTAAGACAGCATGTTCATCATCAGTGGTATAGTTCAAATGATGTCTGAGCATATAGTTAACTTGGCATGAGAAAACTAGAGAGAGGCATGAAAGCCGGTCGGAAATCCATAAAAACAGTTTTGTTGACGATCAAGTTTCAATTTGTCAGTTAATCAAGGGATCGAAGCTTTGTGGAGTGTATTGGATAATCACTGCAATAGATATGGGATGAGGAAAAACGTAAATGAAGCAAACGTTATGCGATTTCCTAGAATGAGAAAGGCTGAGCTATGCGTCAAAATAGAATGGCAAAAACTAGAGCAGGTTGAATAGTTCATGGTTTACGGAAGTGTTTTGGATCAGATTGGTCAAAGCAATAGAGGAAATAAGGAGAATAATTGCTTTTGGCAAAGAATTTTTCACAAGGAGTAATGAATCGACTAATGGTATTGAGAAAGAATTTTAACAAAAGGTTCGTTAATACTTTGAAATGGAGGGTAGTTATGTACGGCGCGGAAACATGGTCATTGTAGTAGGATGATAGGTGTACGTATATCGGAGGCTTTAGCAATGTGGGTGTGGAGAAGGATGGAGAAGGTTAAGTGGGCAGAAAAGAAAACAAATTAGTAGGTGCTCTACGGTGGAGAATGGTAGGGGATTGCTGGAAAAAGTTATAAGGTGACAGAAAAAATGAATGCAAAGCATATTGATTGGCAGTGGGGTATTTTTGAAGACTGTGATAGAGGGGAAAATGGTAGGCTAACGAGAAAGGGACAAAAATTGGATAGGAATGTTGAACGGGAGGAAGGGAAGAAGGATAAGGAAATAAAGAGGGATATTTTGTTGAGTAAAATGTTGCGATGTGTTTTGTTAGGAAAGGTAAGATAATTATTTGGCAGTGGTGTCCATCCAAAACCTACTTTAATCGATAGATTGCATACTATATAAATTTTTTTGGGTGCCTGTTTTGTTTACACTTACACACATTGAAAAATGAAGGGGAATATAATAATGAATTTTTTCGAGAGTTATTTTCCTTTGATATTTTGTTGCATAACCAGCTTTATAACTTTATGCTTATTTACTTACGCACGCACAAGTTATTGAATAGATGCAGTGGCATTAATTTCCTTTAATATATCTATTGATTGCAAATAAATAGATATTACTTATCCAATAAGTAAACTAAGACAATGGTTTTCATGACGTCGGAAGAGATACTAGACTTACAGACCTTAAAATTTAAAAAAAACTCACTTTTAAAACATGGTTTTTATTGAAGAACCGAGCCGAATCATTCTAGCTTTAAAAATCGAGGTATCTAACTCTTGACACGGAAATTTTAGAGAGCAGTAAAGGGTTTTTATCATGGATAATATTAAGTTTATCCATCATGGACGAGGAGGGCATCATCGATGCAAAACTGTTGCGGAATTCTTCCAATTAGGCGGTTTGTACGACAAATTTTCTCGTGACGGAATTTAAAGTAGAGAATGTATATTTGGAAATGTGGTACACAACAAATTCAACGAGCGTGAAAAGGGTTTGCTTTGAGCACTCTATGGCTCAGAATGAAACATCCGAGGAAAATGTTGCTTTGGAAAAAAATCTCCGTAGCTGTGGTGATAGCATTTTATATTTTGAAGAAAGTCTTCTTGATCCTTTAATTACTATTCAAGCCATTGGATATTCTTTCTCAAGATTTATAGCCTTTGTTGTTCATCCTTTGTCGGGAGACCAATTGAAAGGTTCTCTTTCACTCCGTCTCTCTATTCCTTGAAATGCTGCCTCCTGCTTCCTTCAGTCTGCTCTCCTCCTACCGCTCCGGGTAACATCCTCTTGTTCAAATTAATTCTCTACTCAATTATCAATAACTACCCGCTGAAATATGAAAACAAGGCAATTTAACCAGCGGAGTGTGCAAAGAAAAGCAGTATCCGCCAAAGGTGAAGATTTGACGGGGAGGGTGCGTGTGTGTGAGAGAAAAATAAATCTTTTTGAATGCCCTCCACGAAGAGCCGTGCTCTCTGCGGCTTTTTGCGTTCCGTCCTCATGGAGGAGCACAGCTCGTCAAAAGGAAATTATCGTGCCTTCCCTCTGTGCTCCTTTCGTGTTTTTTATTGATCTTCCTCCACAGCTCCCATCCTTTGTCTGTTTACCATTGTTTTCATAGTCAACTTCCTCATATTGCTCTGGAAAGAGTAATTTTTCCCCGAGGGTAAGTCAAAATGAAGGAAGTGTTGTCTGTTCAACGGCGGTAATGATAGTAGAGAGACCTGGTAATTGGATGAGATTTAAGCGCCTTCTTGGTACTTAATTAGCAGTTAGATGCTCAAACGTAGAATTTCTCGAAGGAAAATCTGCTTGAAATACGGCCTACAGTCCTCTATGTGTGACAACTACTTTTGCTGTCTCACCTGCTTGGTGCAAATGGAAGTTAAATTATTGGATTGGATGAAAATTGTTCCTGTTGGAAATAATTTCAAATATCGTTGGAGTTTGAATCTGCCCTGTAAATATTTTCTTACCATCCAAAATTTCTTTCCCTTTGATCCATTTTCTAGTGAGGTCTTGTTTAAAAAATGCCTAATGGGACAAGAAATACGAGGCGTGCTCATAAAGTAAGGCCCGTTTGGTCACAGGAAAAAATATACTCATATGAAACACATTTTATTGGCACTTTTAGTTAGCTACAAACCGACTTCACTTATCTACATAATCGCCGTTCACTTCTTAGCATTTTTCGTACCGCTGCACCAGGTTCTTTAACCCCTCTGTATAGAAACTCGCCGCCTGAGGATTGAACCAATCGACAACGCCATTCTTGATTTCCTCTTCGGTTTCGAAACGTTGTCCACCGAACCACTGTTTCAAGTGCAAGAAGAGGAAGTAGTCGCTGGGTGTAAGGTCAGGACTGTACGGTGGGTGGTTTAAAGAGTTCCCAACGAACCAAAAACTCTCGTCCACTGGACATTCTTTGCTCTTTGTGGTGGTCGGCGAGCATTTTCGGTACCCACCTTGCACGCAATGCGTGGTATCCGAGGTTTTCCGTAACAATATTGTAGACAGTAGTGCGTCCAAGTTGAGGACATTGTTCAGCCAGGCCATTAATTGTCAATCGACGATCACATCGCAGTTTTTGTTCCACTTGCGAAACAATTTCATCGGTCAGAATACTGGGCCTACCACTTCACTCTTCGTCATGGACATTTGTTCGTCCATTTTTAAAATCACAGCACCATTGTCTAACCTTTCCTTCACTCATAACTGTAGGTTTATAAACTAGGCATAATTCCCGATGAATTTCAGCAGCCGACAATCCTTTTGCATACAAGAATCGTATGACAGAACGCACTTCACAGCTGGCGGGATCAACGATTGTCGCGGACATTGTTGTTTGCATGCACGGACAAGCAAACGACTTCTGAAACAAAACAAATGCTGCTATAGCTTCTCAATGAATCAGTAGATGGCGCTGCAGGAGCAAAACTGTGTTCTGAAGCGCCAATATTTAAATATAAGCAAACGGTTTTTACTTTAAGAATTAGCCTCGTAGTTTTGAGTGTATGAGTAGAGATTTACCAACTAGCTTCTTGATGTAGAGATTTACTAACCTGCTGCCAAATACAGATAAAACCCACTCTCCTCTGTACCAATAAAATCTGGAAATTTAACTAAACGGACTTTAAATCCATTGTTTCTGCTGTCTTAATTATGCAATTTACTCTTTGGATAGCAGTCATTTGGAAGATTAATCATTGCATACATTTTCATTTATTCATAGCACGAACAAATAGATGGTTTAACTGTGACACGAAGCTGACTGGCTAATCTTTATTTCCGGTCACGTGATAGGGCTAATCAGCTTGTTTATGGTTCCTGTAAGAGATTTTCTCGAATTTGAGTATCTTTATTGAGTCAAGACGTTCAAGTTGAGTATAAAGAATGTGGGTACCACTCATCACGTGCACAAACGTCGTATGAAACATAACCTGGAAGATCACTGCGGACTACCTACCATACTTCAAATTTCGGAGGTTTTAAAATTTACATATTCAGTTAGTATAGGTGTTACACAAAACATAGCCAACAATACAAGCATGGATTTTTTAAACGGATTCATTATATCTAATTAATGTTCTTTCTTTTTAGTTGGTGTGCTTTGCGAGGATGATGGAAATGTACCGGAAACGATGACGGCGTAGTGTTGGCAGTTATGATGTAATGGAGGTGAGTGATCTGCGTATAGGCTTGGCATTTTTTTTATTAAAACCCTCGTAAAATTAATAAATCCATGATTAGCGTAATCAAAATTAATTATCATGGAAACGTATTTATTTACTTATATATCGATCTTTAAAGGCTTTTCCATTACTTGACCCCTTCATAGAAATTATGTTCATTAGCCCCGGATATGCTTCCCCAATACTGGAAAATAATGCACCTCGTTCTCTTTCATAAAAGCGAAAATTAACCAAAGATCAGAGATTGCAAACGATATCATTATCACCATCCCTTGAATGCAAAATTCTCCAACGTAAAATTTTACGTTTGCGCGTTATTCCTCTGCACTTTTTTTTACAAAAACTCAGCACGGGTAACGAAGGTGTAGTTATTGTCGTATCCCCGCGTCTTCGAGGGGATATTGGCGACACGGGAAAGTACCCCACGAGTCGAGTGGCTGCCTCGAGAGTAAATGGGGGCTTGAGTTTGGTGGGTGGTGACGCGGAGAGGTGTTCGTCGATAGAGACGGGGGAAAATAAAAGGAACTAAAAGGGAGTTCAATGGCGTTCCCGATTTAATACAGGAAAACAGAGTTTACAGTAATATTCTTAAATATCCCCTTGGTGCCGCTTGGCATTCCCAACCAAAGGGGCCCAGCCCAAGTGTCCTCTCGGATAGCGAGTCCCCGACTGCTGTAGTGCTTCCAACCAGAGGGGCCCAGCCCAACTGGCCTCTCGGATAGCGAGTCAGCAGCGCTGATATCACCCACGCCACTACTTAGTTATCAGTTATCACTACTCTTGGTCCTTAGTCCACATCGAGTCAGCAGCGGTGATATCGCATGCTTGGATCCACGCCTTTAATTGGTCTCTTAAGGGGGGGGTAATCATCCTGGCCAGTAAATTATACGGATGCAACATTATGGTGCAATCCAAATTGGTGTGTTGATTAAACAAATCCTAAAATTAGGCGACCAAATATACTAGTAGGGTCTTTTTTCTTCAACTGCGTTAAAGCAGTAGTAGGTTTTTCACTTCATACACTCATATACAAACTGCAATGGACATTTCAACGTGGAATTGGCGACCAAGTGTTGTATTGGGGTTGCGATTCTCACTGTGAACGGGCCAACAGCAAGCTCATGCACAACTTCAACCTAATATGGTAAAATAAAAATGCATGAATTTGCTTTTTACACAGAGGGAATAATTTCAGTGCCATATTATCCTGAGATGAGGTAGCAAAACATAAATTTCAAGGAAGTTGGCCTCCAGAAAGCACGATATAAGGAATTGCTATTCTAAAACGCAATTCGATATCACCAAACGAGATTATCCAAAGTAAAACCACTAGAAATATACTAGAAAATAAAATACTAACTAACGCTATTGTATATTAAATCACTGGTTAACGAGGCCTAGAATTTTAAACGGATATCTGAATTACGGATTTGGTGCCGTGAGCATCCATTTTGACGATTAGTGCGGAGGGCGCGTCGTTTATTAGGAAATGCGATATTTCAGACCGGCGAATTTTACCTGTATGTTCAAATATTGGAATGACGCACAACTTTTAAGGTGTTTTTGCGTAACATGTAGGCTAAATACTTAAATTTATTCGGATTCACAATGAATATTATAAATGTTTTAGATGTAAATATTTGTAAATATCTACAGAGTGAATTCATATTGAGTCTTTATTTTAGTTTAATAAGGGTAAAACTAAAGTGAAAATATGTCATAGTTTCACTAAGCACTGGATTTCGTGTTCCTCAGCTGGTATAATCGAATCGAACTCAGCCAACAATACAAGCGATAAAATTTATAAATTTCAACTGATGGTATCAGGATTCACTTAACGTGGTAATTCATTTTGAATGACAGTTGAATACAAATATTATCCACACTTTCAAAGTTTTATTTTGGGTACCAGAGGATGATGCCCATGCGTTGAAGCAAGTTGTAAAGTTTGTGAAGAATACATAATATTCCACTTTTAATAATTAATTTCCTTTACAAGGTATGCTCTGCCAAGGGTTTTCCTAGCAATCTACTTCTGAAGTCGGAGTTCTTGATTTTGCTCATGATAATATTTTTTTAAAGTGCTTGATAAATTGTTTTTAAAATCTCCACCATGTCAGAAGAGTGGCTATAATCCAGAGACACCCATTACATGCCAGTTAATTAAATTTGATATCCTCCACGTGTATGTTATGAAAACAAAATATACAATAGAAGTTTGTCATTGATGTTATCGATTAAGTAACTTTTAACGGAGTCATACGCTAACATGCATTTCATTGAAACAATTTTAGAGAGTAAAAATAGGTCAAGGCGAATGATTTTTACTTTCTGAAATTGTTGCCATGAGTTGTTGACTAATACTTCTGTGGAACGACCGTAAATTATTTAGTTTTATTTACAAGTGTAAATGCATGTATTTGATACGAACGTATTTTATTTCAACTAAGCAAAAATAGTTAATTGAATGTGTAATGAATTCCATTATAGAACTCGATCAGTGTGTTACTCTCTCACGGAAAAATAAATGTAGAGCATGAATGCTTATAATTATTATTTAAAAGAAAACGCATAATGAGAAAATCAGACTATTTGCACCAGACATAGGATCTGTCTAAAAAACAATTGTAAAAAAGCTTAAAGGTTATTTCAGATCAAAGTAAAAATTACCAACATTCTTCAAAATAGCACCTTTGTGCATCGACAAACCGATGCCAGCACCTCTGCTGACCGCTGTACCTCGTCCTCCTTGTATACCTCCTCTCTACCCTCCCGGAACATCTTGTGCCAACGGGAAAGCATTCCTTGGGACATAACTTCATCTCCATAGGTATCCTTAACCATGGTTAAAGTCTCCAAGCCCGATTTTTTGAGCTTAAAACAAAAGTTGCTCGCGTATCGGTGCTCCATGGAGCCTCGCCCCGTGAATTATAGACGTTACCCTCGACCAGGGGACTAGTTAAGCAGAAGAGGGCACACTATAACGGCCCGTGGACAGCTCACGTGATTTTTGTTGCTATTCCAAGATCTCCCACCACCTTATTCTCTACAAAAATCCCTATTAAACCGTTCTTGTTTGGCGGGAAATAATCATTCTACTTATTTTTGGGGTAAACCCAGTATGTGTGTTCCAAGATCACCTTAGACATATAATTGGTCATTACGAGGAACTTTACATGGAATGAGGGCAAGAAAATCCTATTCAATCATTTAGGCTAGTAAATTAGAGTAGAATACTTTTTACTAGTCATCAAATATGATGGAGTAATGTAACACAAATTTTCACTATTGCATTTACGAAAATAGGAATTCGGGAGATACTCTAATAGGTGATGGCCATTAGATATGAATTAATGTCGACTTTCGAACAAAGATATTGATTTACAGGGGAATATTTAGCAAAAATTTAAATTATGCATATTTTAGAAAAAAATGATCAGTATCTACGATATGAAACTTCAACTTCGTCATGGTCGATATTCAGTTGGGTAGGCCAGTCCTTTCAAAGAGTTATACCTCTGAATAGAGGACTAGGAGAATTAAGACCCTTAATTTAACTCTCATAAGAAAATATATGCAGGAAAACTGTTACTTTGCATGAAAGTCTGAGCAATAGAGATATATATTGTGTCCCAAACTTATTATTTTACATTGTTATAAAATGTGAATGCAAAATTTCTTTTCCAAGTATGAAGGCCACGCAGGCAGATGCATGTTGCTGCTTATATGTATATAAATATATATATAATACATATATATATAATAATGAATATATAATATATATATAATAATGAATATATAATATATATATATATATATAATATATATATATATATATATATATATATATATATATATATATATATAGTCATTATTATATTCAAACAGAAATAGGTATAAGGAAAGGGGATAGGAAAACACATAAAAGGCGAACACAGGACATGTGGGGAAGGCGGTTTTTGAGCAGATCACGAAAAAAAAGAGACGTTTCAGGCGTGATATGGTGGAATAACATGTTTAAATAAAATTGGCAATTTTCCACAAAAAACTCCACCAGATGATGATGTAGTTGCATCGAAACCGGTCGAATTAATAAATTTTTAATTTTTTTGTGGAAAATTGCCAATTTTATTTAATCAGATCACGAAAGTAAAAATATTTCCTTATCCGGGATTTGAACCACGGAACTTCCACTTTCCGGGCGGATGCTCTACCAGTTGAGCTAATAAGGAAACCTGATTTACCTTGAGATCTGCGATCTTATAAAGCGCCAAAGTGCTCCGATAGATGTTGCCCGAGAGATGGCGTTATGGAGCTGTGTCACCCACCAAAGGACATTTTTGGATGGACACAACTATCAAATAAACATTTTGTGACTCCCCACCTAGCAAACTAATCTATATCAGGTCCCTCTTCATCTCGGTGTACTTCTTTCCTCCCTTCATCCCGTCCAACATCCCTATCCTGTTTCTACCCTTACCACGCTTGCCCAACATTCTCCCCTCTATTACCCTCTTCAACATTCCACTACCGCTCAATACGCCTTTCATCCATTTTTCCTGCCCCCATAGGATTTCTCTCAACAAACCCCTCTCCTCCCCCACCATTTTTAGTACTTCCTCATTTGTTTTCCTTTCGGTCCATTTCACCTTCTCCATTCTTCTCCACACCCACATTTAAAAAGCCTCCAGTCTACGTTTATCCTCCTGCTTCAGCGACCACGTTTCCGCGCCGTACATAGCTACGCTCCATATCAGAGTTTTTACGAGTCTTGTCTTAACATCCCTACTCAACGTCCCCGTCATCAACTCCCTCCTCCTTGAGAAAGCCTCCTTGCCTAGCGCAATTCTTCTCCTTACGTCCCTACCACTATGACCGTATTGGTCCAAAACTCTTCCGAGATATGTAAACTGCTCTACCTGCTCTATTCTTTCCCCGCCTATTTTAATATTTAGCTTAGCCTTTTTCTTTCTGGAAAATCGCATAACCTTTGTTTTATTAATATTGATTCTCATCCCATATTTATCGCACTGAACCTCCAATTCACTCAACAATGCTTGCAACCCCTTGGCTGACTGAGCAACTAATGCTTGGTCATCTGCAAACCTAACCGATTTTACGAATTCCCCTCCGACTTTCATTCCTACCTCCAGTTCTTCCCATGCCTCTTTAATCATTTCTCTACATATACGTTGAACAGTACCGGTGACAATGGGCAACCCTGCCTTACACCTCTTCCTAACACTGCCCATCCGGACTCTCCGTTCCCCACTCGCACCTGAGCAGTCTGAGACATGTACAGGTTGCGGATCAGTCTCCTGTCCCTCCAATCCATTCCTATTTTCTGCAATACACGCATTAATTTTTCCCAATTCACCCTATCAAACGCTTTTTCGAAATCTACAAAACAGGCAAAAACGTCCTGATTGTATTCTATATTCCTCTCGACTAGTGATCTCATTACTGCAATGGCATCACGCGTACCTCTTCCTTTCCTAAACCCAAACTGATCATCCCCTAAGTAAACATTTGCCTTACTCTCTATCCTTTTGTTGATGATCCTGAGAATAACTTTAGCTGCGTGGGATATCAAACTTATTGTTCTGTAATCCTCACATGACGAAGCCTTTGCCTTTTTTGGAATAGGAACTAACACCGATCTCACAAAATCTTCCGGCCAGATTCCTTCCTCATAGATACTAAGAATCAGTCCATATATGGCCTTCTTCCCACCTTTCCCTAACCATTTCAACATTTCTACAGGAATATTGTCCACCCCCACAGCCTTATTTGCTTTCATCTCCTTTAATGCCCTTTCTATTTCATCGTCGAATATGCCTGGACCTAAGCTATCTTCTTCTACGTCATGTTCCTTTTCTATGTCTAACCTTGTCGGCCTAAGTTCTTTACCATACAGTGTTTCTATATATTCCTTCCATCTCTCTTGGATTTTTCCTGGTTCAACTATTATCTTACCCCATTTATTTTTAACTGTTAGCACAGATCTTGCCTTCTTACTTCCCGATAATAACTTAACCTTGCTGTATAGAGCACCAATTTCACCCATCTTCTGTAAACTTTCCATATCCTCGCATTGCGTTTTCCACCATTCTTCTTTTGCTTTATTTGTGGCCCTTCTCAATTTATTGTTTAACTCTTTGTACTTCATTTTGCCTTACTCTGTGTTTACATTTTTCCATCTTCTTCTCTCATCCATCTTTGCAATCATCTCATCCGTTACCCATGGTTTCCTTATCCTTTTCCCGTTAACGGTTCCTATAGTGTCTTTAGCGGCTTCCAATATCCCTTTCTTGATACATTCCCATTTTTCTTCGATAGCACTCAGTTCTTTACCGTCATCCATCATTTTCTCTACAGCCTCCTGATACTCCTTCCTCGTTAATGCATTTACTGCTTCTAAATTCCATTTCCTAACCCGCCGCCCTTGCCGTATCTTCTTGAAACGAATATTACATTTCATAACAACTAAATTGTGGTCAGAGTCTGCATCCGCTCCTGGGAAACTGTGCGAATTTATCACACTGTTCCTAAACCTGTGCCTAACCATAATATAATCTAACTGATACCTTTCTGAGTCACCTGGCATTTTCCATGTATACCTACGCCTTTTGTGGTGTCTAAACCATGTGTTAGTGATGACTAACCCCTGTCTCCTGCAGAATTCAATTGCTTTCTCCCCGCGTTCATTCCTTGTGCCTAACCCATAGTCCCCCACCTCACCGCCATCTCTTCCTTCGCCTACCGTCGCGTTTCCCTGCAGGAACTCTCGCGATGATATCTTCTAACTCATCATACCTCCTATCGACTTCTTCCTCCTTGTGGTTGCTCGGTGGCATGTATACCTGAATAATGACCAAGTTCGTCGGCTCTGCTTTAATCTCTACGAGTAAAATTCTATCTGTCGCTTGCTCTATGTTGACTACGCTTCTTCCTACCCCTTTATTTAAAATTACGGCAACCCCTCGTTGGCTCTCGTCCCCGCCGCTGTATATTACTCTATAATTGTCACTCCAGTAATCCCCGCTATCCTTCCATCTCACCTCGTAGAGACCTAAAACATCTATGTTACCTCTTTCCATCTCTCGCTTAATATTTTCTAATTTGCCTCTCCTCAACATTGTCCTGACGTTCCAGGTTCCTATTCTTACTACTTTCGCCTTATTCTGAGTGTTCTGTCCTGCTGAAGTTATTTCTTCCCTGCAAGGGTTTCGTGGGATGACGACCGCGGAAGCCTTGCCTCTCCCGCTGCCGGGCACGACACACGGCCTCTTGGGCCGAGTCCCGTAGTTGCCAGGACTCATATTATCTATAGTGCCCATCATAATATTCTTGGGAATCATAATTGAGGTGGTTTCCCGTTGCCTTCCTCAATAGTGTTTTTTAACGTGACACCATCACTTAATGGCCGCCCCACTGGGGTCAGACGCCATTGCAGCCGCTTCACTGAGGAACAGACGCTGCGTGGACTACCTTTCGTCTGGCTCCTAACCTTCGACTTATCTGGCATGGATGACCCTTCCAGGAGTAATTATTATTACTCCCGCCAGCACAGCTCTAGGGGTCTTCGGAACACACAAGCCCTTCCACCACGACAAGGTTGTAGTCCATGGGAGGGATATATATATATATTAATCAACCCGAAGGTCGGTTTAGTAGGTGATGGTAGAGCTCACCCATTCATATATATATATATATATGATTGCCATAAGCTACCTTTTTATGGATTAGCATCCAGTTGCAAAATTATAAAACTGATTTCCGCGATGCCATATTCGGTTGTGAAGAAAAACGCTCGGAAAGCTTAATAAAGCTTTGGATTTTCTAGTTCAAATACCCACATGTAGATACTGTGTTGAGATTACTATGATTTTCATAGGAATAATCAAATTTGCTGTATGGCTTAATCGCTGGCGTTGAAGTTAATACATTTATCTTATCAAAATTAAATTTTTAGTTATTAATGTTTATGGATTGGTAAAATAGATATGCATATTGAAGGTTTTTGCCGATTCGTAAAAGAAGAACCTGAAAATCACCTGATTGTTTCAATCCTGATGGTAGATGGAATTTTAAAATTTTAAGAAATAATTACTTCAGCCTGCCCCATGCCTTTCTCAGGTTTCACACTAATAAAATTATATTGATCTTTCACCATGATCCCCATTTTTAAAACATTCATAATTTCGGTGCAATTGTCTGTAAAGTTTTAGCCTAGTTACAATAATTAAACAATTACATTCGAGTTGGAAATCATATCCTCGGAAGATTCGAGGGCTTAATTCATATATTGTAGGTGGCTTGTACATTCTATTAGTCAATAAGAACGAACTACGAAGTTCTTCAAAGGAAGAACTGCATCCATTGCGACAGTCCAGAATTAAAAAATACTATACTCGTATATATGTAAATATACGTATGTGTATATACAGGGTTCGTCCGGAAGATAAGTGTACTGATTTTTTCCGGATTTTTGACAAAAGGGGAGTCGTCCACTACGAATTTGTACCTGAACGACAAACTGTAAATGCTGCATTTTACGTCCAAGAGCTCGACAGGCTTCGAAAACGGGTCGCCCGCGTCCGGCCAGCGATCAACCGTATGAGTGACAACCTGAGCGACAATGCGCCGTCTCACACCGCGCTTGTCGTGTCAGACCACTTGGCCAAGCACGGCGTGGCAACGCTGCCGCACCCGCCCTACAGCCCGGACTTGGCACCACCGGACTTCTTTCTGTTCCCGAAGATAAAGAGGAGTTTGAAAGGAACGCGATACGGGACTTTGGATGCCGTCAAAGAGGCCGTGACGACGTGTCTTCGAGAGGTTGCCGATGATGCCTTCGCGGGAGCGTTCCAGGAATGGGAACGTCGCTGGAACAAGTGTATCGACTCACAAGGGTCCTATTTTGAGGAATATTAGCTTAAGATATGTAAAAGTGTAATAAATTTTTTTTCCTGAGCTCAGTGCACTTATTTTCCGGACGAACCCTGGACCCCCATATATATATATATATATATGTGGGGACCCCCATATATATATATATATATATATATAAACACAGTAATCTACCCGAAGGTCGGTTTAGTAGGTGATGGTAGAGCTCACCCATGTACCAAGCCCGACGGCGTGTGAATATTCACACATCAGGGTAGGGGGGCCAGGTCTTTTCCCTGTGCCGGTTATGGTTTCCCAGGAAGATCTGGTACCCGAAAAATCAACTAGCTTGGGTGGAGCTTCAGGTGCCCAAAGTGCCTTGCCCGGGAATCGAACCCGGGACCCTCCGGTCAGTAGTCCAACGCTCTACCCACTAGACCACCGCGACCCATATATATATATATGGTACCTGATAATATACCTGATATATGGTGATACCTGAAAAATCAGACAGCTTGGTTGGAGCTGAGCGTGCCCAGAGGCTTGCCCGGGAATCGAATCCATATTCATTCTTTTTTTCATATATATATATATATATATATATATATATATATATATATATATATATATGAAAAAAAGAATGAATATGGATTCGATTCCCGGGCAAGCCTCTGGGCACGCTCAGCTCCAACCAAGCTGTCTGATTTTTCAGGTACCAGATCTTCCTTGGGAAATCATAGCCGGCACAAAGAAAGGAACTATTCCCCTTACCCTGATGTGTGAATTTCACACGCCTTTATGCTTAGTACTTGGGGAAATTTACCATTACCTACCAAACCGGCTTTCGGGTTGATTACTGAGTTTATGGTTTATATATGTATATACTGAAGAAGATAGTTAATTATTTATATAATCATACACGTAGTAATCAAGGCGAAGGTCGGTTTGGTAGGCGATGGTGGAGTTCAACCAGCGCTAAGCCCAGCGGCGCACGTGTGTGTGTGTACACATACACACACACACATTTATAATTACATATTAGATATGGGGGTTTGAGATTGTGCGGTGGCTAATGTACTAGCTTCCCACGCGGATCCTGGTTCGAACTCTTGAGACGGCATGCATTTTAAAGTCCCGATCCCTACTTGAGGTGCTTTGTGGAATGCACTTTGTGTGAGCCTGTCGTCCGTTAGATGGGTGTTTAAGCTGCCTTTAGATAAGAATAGCCTAATGCAGACACAGGGTTTGTCTTCACCCGTCCTCCATTTCCATCTATCCGTAATGGTGTAAATGACATTAGCTGTCGATCGCCACCCCCAAAACTATTACTACTATAAAGTGTGAGAGTGCTATAAAGGTGCTTCTCCTGTGGGTTATTGTGTATAGTCTTTCAGCCACATAAAATATCACTAGCTTTTTAATGAAAGATTTTCAAGGCATGACAGGTGCAGAAACTTAAGACCATATTGTGTATTCCAAATTTAAAAACTGTTACAGAATAGCTTTGCCACAAAAGGACCATATGCAGTGTTATACAAATGCATTCAGCTGTTAAATAAAGAATTTTATGCAATTGAGTTCGATAATTAATGTTCTACTTTTGGAAAGCTAAGCTTATCAATGATTATATATTACTAAAGCATTTAATAGTTTGAAATTTATCGACAAGAATGAGGAATCAGCAGGGTTGTTTTCCTGCATTATTTCCACGTAATTGACCGGCATTCTCCTTTGTGTAACTGCTTTATTGACTTTCTTTCAAATCCTCAGCATTTGTATGGATGGAAAGCCATTGATAGTTAATTTCGCTACCGGGGTCTTAAAATCATGTATACTGGGCCGGTAGTGATTGTTTGCTTGCCAAGTCAGGGAATCCGCTCAAGGATTAAACTCGCAAGAAAATTTCTTCAGCAAAGCCAGAACTTCAATTATAAGGAGTATTGAGTGTGCATTCGAAAGAGGAACTTAATTTATCTAGAGTAGATCTATCAAGTACTTGTAAATGTTTTCTGTTTAAATTGGGTGGTAATTGTTCCTATAGAGTTTTGTTGTTTCCTTACCAAGAATTCCGTTTGCCAATTAGTCCTTGGAGAGTGGCCAGGAAGATAAAGCATGCTCCAGCCTGTTAATTTGATCACCTCCACTCAGATGAACTTCCAATCCACTGTGGAAACAATTGTTTTAATTATAAAATTTCACCCTTTATTTACGGATCGTTGAGGTGTAATTAGTTTTTGAAAGGAGTCTACTCCCCAAAGTTTTTGGAGCGTATATGTTCCACGAGAGTGCTAATGGTTTATATCAAATTACTCTCTCTGCCAAATGTGGACATAATAATAAACTTTCCGCTTCACAGATCTATCCCCAAAACCTTGAGACAGTGGTAAACTAGTGGAGGATCGGGCATATCGGTCTAAAGCACGAGGGATCGATCCCCCTGTCGAAGGTTTTTCTGGAGTTTCCTTTCCATTGTTACGGTAGCAAGCCAAGAATGGGATCCAACGGCCCGGAGAACTCCGTGGTGGTGTGATGCTTTATTTTTTTTGTTACGCATCGGTCAAAGCTGGGCTTATGCTCGTCGCCTCCCGGGCCTGCTCGGGGCCAAATTCCAATTTCCCCAAATTCTCTTCCCCCCCTCCCCCATAATTCTGTTCCTCTACTTATTGAATGACAGGATATAGAAATCGGATACCTTATCTGGCTCGGGGGCTTACGGGAAGACGAATTCCTGAGGGATTTATCTCGCAGAGAAAGTGTGGATATATTTTATTCAAATTGATCATCACCAGTCGCACGAAACTTCTGACGATCTCTGTCGCACTCTGTATGCCTAAATTTCTTGTACTAATAAAGTAACCAAGTCAAAAAAACTGTGAATGATAAGTCATGTATTTCATCACAAAACTTTGGTAGAATTGTACAAAAAATGTTCCTCTATGATCTACGGGGGATCAAATATAATGATTAAGTAATAGGAGTATCCTTGGTGCTAGAAGGTAACTCCACTACCCAACACATTTCATACGCCTTAGGGTAAACTTACGACTTTATATTAATCGGGGAAATATTACGTATTTACCTTATAACCATGAGAAAAGTACTTGCTAAAATATGACAAATATGTTGGAAACTTGTCCAATTTCTTTATCAAAATATTCCCTATAGCCGAGTCACATACTACGTTTGAATAAAATCAATTTCCTGGTTTCTTACTCGCCAATAATTAGTTTTTTTTGCTCTTTCATCTATATATCTTTCTTTAATTTAATTTTTCTTCAATAGTTTTTATGTAGTGTTACCTAATATGTCAAAATTTAGGCTAAATTTCACGTTTCAGCTTAATATTGAGAAAATATTCGCTGGCAATTATTTATATATATATATTATTCCAATCATTTTAGTTTTTAAAACGCCAGAACGAAGGCTCATACATGCCAGTTGAGATAACACTTTATCAAAAGAAAGTTTTTATGATTAGGATAGGCGCTATTAACTCGGTGAATTTGTGTACCTAAATCGATCTCCCAATAAAAACAAGATTGAAATTTCGATTAAGGTCACAAATATTAAATTTATTTGCCGACAGAGTCCATACCTGGAAAGGATATGTTTAGTACAATCCACCTCTTGAACATATTTGCAAGTTGAATGCCCGACTGTTTACCTTGTGAACTCTTTAATTAGAAAAAAAAGCTCAGTGTCAATTAGAAAACCTTCAAACTAGCAAACGGTGTGGGTTTACAGTCACAGTGACTGGATATAAGGATTACTAATTAAATATTTAGTAGCAAACCATGAAATATATATTAAATTATGTCTTGCGGGTAGAGCACTAGGGAGAGAGAGATTGAGATTGATCCCATAAATGCCAGTAGCGTGACAAAAGAGTTCATTGATTTCTTGGAAATTATCGAGCGGTGTCAGGTCATTGAACTTTTATTTTTTTCAACGCCTGCTTAACTCGCAAGTTTGAGTGCGCTGATCCTGGATTGGTACTTTATCACCTATTAGCATGTGCGAAAGGAACATAAACAAGAGCTCTTTCTTGGAACCCGTAATTGCTTCTTTTTCATAGCACGATAATCTGAATCCAACCAAATTCACCTTAGTATAGTGGTAATGCATTTTATCAATTATATTAAAGTTTTTTTCCTTTACTTTGATATTTGAATCCAACCTAAGCTAAAAAACATAGGGACCATATTGGAAGGAGTATACCTGATTATAATAACGAGGCATGGCCTTGCGCGTGTTATTGTAACAAACTTGTAAACAGTATTAACTGTGTTCTTTTTCAATCGCACACAACTCTTGCTTTGCATAAAAACTAGCTTTTTTCAGCAGCGCAATTGATCCGATAGAGATTTATTACCATTGTACAATTGTTAATCAACGCTCATAAAATATTTTTTTCATCATGGAATACATTTTTGGAGTATCACTTGCAATATACTGCGATTTCATGTTTTTGTCGATTAAAAGAAAAATTTCGACGATCACCCATATTTCCCCTTATATATTCAAGAAGAAACATTCATTGAAAGCTATGTTAAGACATTTTTCTTCATAACTGAATTTTTAAGAAATAATACATGCTTTTTGGAAAATAATGCATAATATTATGTAGTTAATTCCCTATAGTTAATCGTCGCATTTGAAGTACTCCCGCTGAAGAATATAATTCTTATATTCTTCAGTAGGAATTAAAAATAAGAATTAATGGCACTACTATCATGCTTTAATAGTTATATTATATTATATATTTGAGTGATAGGCTGCATTTAACTATAATTTTAGACGTTAAATGAATTTTTGAAGATCACCGTATTAAATATTTTAAGTGTACGCATATGATGGATATGACCGAGTCCGAAGCAATATATTATATTTAGAGGTGTCCATTAAAAGCTTGTTTCCTGTTTTAGAAAATAACTCGTTACAGTAGAAGCAGCAGTTATTCAGAAATTCGACCGAAGGCTACAAAAATAGCATTTCACGTAAGTTACAAGAGGTAGAATAGATGGAGTGTTTGGGTGGTAATGAAGGATATTTTCTGGAGAAAGAAAGAAGGGCGGAGAGAATTCTTACGTCGACATTAGCCTGCTCTTTAACGGCATGATTCAATGTTCCAACTGTTTAATGTCCCATTAAGTGAACGCAGTAAATCATTGAAAGTTCTCTCCAAAAAGCACTAAAGTAGAAATGGGAAGGCCAGTGAAAAATTTTCCAGCGTCTGATTCAAATCATCCTTTTGAGCCCTCAACTTTGAAAGCCAGCGTACGGAATTGGCACCTGAAGTTTTCTTAAGAGTTGGAATTTTAATATATTTAGAATCGTTTCCGATCGATCCACAGCCCCCATTATCCCCTGAAGTCGATTCCACCCGATACTATCTCAAAAGTAGCGACATCTGGATCAGCTGATTCTTTTCATCTCAATTACGTTCCTGGATTAATTGAGGTTTAGAGTTCTCCCACCCGGAAAAAACTAGGCTTAGAAAATAATGATAAGGTAAAATATGATGAATAAAGAAAAAATAATCCTTTTAGGTTGCCATATTGTTGCACTCCACTCCATAGTGCATGGTACATCAAACATGGCAAAAGTATCTTAAAGTTAAGCCAGGATTTTTGACCAGCAGCTCTAATAATGCGAAAAAAACTGGTATTCCTTTTTTGGGAGAGCTAAAATGTCCTTTGATTTGTTTTATTGACTAACAGCCACAATCAGTTGCTAATATTGAATTAATATTACTGATAATTCCGGTTGACACATTTCTTCTCGTAGTTAAACATATTGTTTCTATGTTGGCATATAATAATTTATATTAATACATTTTCATTTACTGCTATTATTTTCTGAAGATTTGTTATTTATTTTTTATTTAGGATTAAGTGGGGAAAATGTTTATCACACTATTATGGAGTCACAATGAAAAATGTTTATCACAGTCTATTGGAGAACGCTTATTGTAGGCAATTCATACGATGGGCTGAATTATTGATCCAGAAGAAAAAATCTAAACATTTGAATCTGAAGACGAAAAAAATAGTAAGCCTTAAGTGAAAAGGCGGGCAAAAAATACTACAAGGTTGTTTACTTAATGAGTGAACAGCTAAAAATAATGTCTGCGACATTTAATCTGTTTACAATGCGCATACAATTTAAAATGCGCATACAACTTCTCGACAACAATGAGAGATTTCTTTGAAAAATGCTAATTCTGCTTCTTATAAAATATATACAGATGGCTCAAGTACTTTGTAAGCATTGGTTGGTAACAGATTATCAAAAATTAGTATGTTGGATTACATAAAAATCATTGAAATAAAATGAAAAATGAATGGAAAAATACGCAGAACGTGGTGTCGTAATCACTGATTAGGATCTCATGCTTAAAGAGTAACTAAAACACGAAGATATTTTCGCTACTCTTAGAATTCATCATATGAGAAGATGGAAAATGTAAGGCTAAAAATGAAATTTGAATAATTGTAAAGGCATGAGAAAAGAAGCGAAAGGATTAAAGAAATACTACAAGAATGTGAAAAAAATCAAAAGCTTACGTTTACACGCCTGCGAATGAAAAGGCAAAAGATAATGATCAAAACGGTAATAATATAACTCTCGTATAAAAATTATTAAAAAAAATATCATAACACTGGAAACAGTAGACGTGTTGCCCTGGACTTCATACCAGAATGAAAGATGATAAAAACTGAGGCATCGAAATGTTACAAATAACTGGTTACGTCAGTATTATTACTACTCTTAATTATTATTTGCCAAAGATAATAAGATACCCCCACCCATGGACTACAACCTTGTCGTGGTGGAAAGGCTTGTGTGTTCCGATGACCCCTAGAGCTGTGCTGGCGGAAGTAAATATAATTGCTCCTGGTAGGGTCACCCATGCCAGATAGGTTGAAGGTTAGGAGCCAGACGAAAGGTAGTCCACGCAGCGTCTGTTCCTCAGTGAGGCGGCTGCAGAGGCGTCTGACCCCAGTGGGGGGCCATAAAGTGATGGTGTCACGTTGAAAACACTATTGAGGAAGGCAACGGGAAACCACCTCAATTATCATTCCCAAGAAAGTAATGATGGACGCAAAACAGAAATTGAGTCCTGGCAACTGCGGGACTCGGCCCAAGGGGGCGTGTGTCGTGCCCGGCAGCGGGGGAGGCAAGGCTTCCGCGGTTGTCAGCCCACGAAATTCTTGCGAGGGAGAAAGAAGAGCAGCAGGACAGAAGACGCAGAAGAAGACGAAAGTAGTTAGAATAAAAACATGGAACGTCAGGACAATGTTGAGGACAAGAAAATTAGAAAATATTAAGCGAGAAATGGAAAGAGGTAATATAGATGTTATAGGTCTCTGCGAGGTGAGATGGAAGGATAGCGGGGATTACTGGAGTGACAATTATAGAGTGATATACAGTGGCGGGGGCGAGAGCCAACGAGCGGTTGCCATAATATTAAATAAAAGGGTAGGAAGAAGCGTAGTCAACGTAGAGCAAGCAACAGATAGAATTTTACACGTCGAGATTAACGCAGAGCCGACGAACTTGGTCATTGTTCAGGTGTACATGCCACCGAGCAACCACAAGGAGGAAGAAGTCGATAGGATGTACGATGAGTTAGAGGATATAATCGCGTGTGTTCCTGGAGGGAAACATTTGAAAGTGATGGGGGATTGGAATGCGACGGTAGGCGAAGGAAGAGAGGGTGGTGAGGTAGGGTACTATAGGTTAGGCACAAGGAATGAACGTGGGGAGAAAGCAATTGAATTCTGCAGGAGACAGGGGTTAGTCATCACCAACACATGGTTTAGACATCACAAAAGGCGTAGGTATACATGGAAAATGCCAGGTGACTCAGAAAGGTATCAGTTAGATTATATTATGGTTAAGCACAGGTTTAGGAACAGTGTGATAAATTCGCACAGTTTCCCAGGAGTGAATGCGGACTCTGACCACAAATTAGTTGTTATGAAATGTAACGTCCGTTTCAAGAAGATAAGGCAAGGGCGCCGGGTTAGGAAATGGAACGTAGAAGCATTAAATGGATTAACGAGGAAAGAGTATCAGCAGGCTGTAGAGAAAATAATGGATGACGGTAAAGAACTGAGTACAATCGAGGAAAATTGGAATGTATCAAGCAAGGGATATCGGAAGCAGCAAAAGACACTATAGGAACCATTAACGGGAAAAGAATAATGAAACCATGGGTCACGGATGAGATAATTGCAAAGATGGATGAGAGAAGAAGAAGGAAGAATGTAAACACAGAGTTAGGCAAAATGAAGTACAAAGAGTTAAACAATAAATTGAGAAGGGCCACAAATAAAGCAAAAGAAGAATGGTGGAAAACGCAATGCGAGGATATGGAAAGTTTACAGAAGAAGGGTGAAATTGGTGTTCTACACAGCAAGGTTAAGTTATTATCGGGAAGTAAGAAGGCAAGATCTGTGCTATCAGTTAAAGATAAGTGGGGTAAGATAATAGTTGAACCAGGTAAAATCCAAGAGAGATGGAAGGAATATATAGAAACACTGTATGGTAAAGAACTTAGGCCGACATAGTTAGACATAGAAAAGGAACATGAGGTAGAAAAAGATAGCTTAGGTCCAGGCATACTCGACGATGAAATAGAAAAAGCATTAAAAGAGATGAAAGAAAATAAGGCCGTGGGGGTGGACAACATACCTGTAGAACTGTTGAAATGTTTAGGGAAATGCGGGAAGAAGGCCCTATATGGACTGATTCTTAGTATCTATGAAAAAGGAATCTGGCCGGAAGATTTAGTGAGATCGGTGTTAGTTCCTATTCCAAAAAAGGCAAAGGCTTCGTCATGTGAGGATTACAGAACAATAAGTTTGATATCCCACGCAGCTAAAGTTATTCTCAGCATCATCAACAAAAGGATAGAGAGTAAGGCAAATGATGACTTAGGGGATGATCAGTTTAGGTTTAGGAAAGGAAGAGATACGCGTGATGCCATTGCAGTAATGAGATCACTAATCGAGAGAAACATAGAATACAATCAGGACGTTTTTGCCTGTTTTGTAGATTTCGAAAAAGCGTTGGATAGAGTGAATTGGGAAAAAATGATGCGTGTATTGTAGAAAATAGGAATGGATTGGAGGGACAGGAGACTGATCCGCAACCTGTACATGTCTCAGACTGCTCAGGTACGAGTGGGGAACGGAGAGTCCGGATGGGCTGTGTTAGGAAGAGGGGTAAGGCAGGGTTGCCCATTGTCACCGGTGCTGTTCAACGTATATGTGGAGGAAATGATTAAAGAGGCATGGGAAGAACTGGAGGTTGGAATAAAGGTCGGAGGGGAATTCGTAAAATCGGTTAGGTTTGCTGATGATCAAGCATTAGTTGCTCAGTCAGACAAGGGGTTGCAAGCATTGCTGAGTGAATTGGAGGTTCAGTGCCATAAATATGGGATGAGAATCAATATTAATAAAATAAAGGTTAAGTGATTCACCAGAAAGAAAAAGGCTAACCTAAAATTTAATTAATAGGCGGGGAATTATTAAAATAGGCGGAAAAAAATAGAGCAAGTAGAACAGTTTACATATCTCGGAAGTGTTTTGGATCAGTACGGTCAAAGTAGTCGGGACGTAAGGAGAAGAATTGCACAAGGCAAGGAGGCTTTCTCAAGGAGGAGGGAGTTGATGACGGGGACGTTGAGTAGGGATGTTAAGACAAGACTCGTAAAAATTCTTATATGGAGTGTAGCTATGTTCGGCGCGGAAACGTGGTCACTGAAGCAGGAGGATAATCGTAGATTGGAGGCTTTTGAAATTTGGGTTTGGAGAAGAATGGAAAAGGTGAAATGGACCGAAAGGAAAACAAATGAGGAAGTACTGGAGATGGTGGGTGAGGAGAGGGGTTTGTTGAGAGAAATCCTATGGAAGCAGGAAAAATGGATGAAAGGCGTATTGAACGGTAGTGGAATGTTGAAGAAGGTAATAGAGGGGAGAATGTTGAGCAAGCAAGGAAAGGGCAGGAACAGGATAGGGATGTTGGACGGGATGAAGGGAGGATAGAAGTACACAGAGATGAAGAGGGACCTGATATAGATTAGTTTAATAGGTGGGGGATACCTTTATTTTCAGAATAAATAAATTTAGTCATTAATGAAGAGAAGAGAAGTATGGTGGAAAACGCAATGCAAGGATATGGAAAGTTTACAGAAGAAGGGTGAAATTGGTGCTCTATACAGCAAGGTTAAGTTATTATCGTGAAGTAAGAAGGCAAGATCTGTGCTAACAATTAAAGATAAGTGGGGTAAGATAATAGTTGAACCAGGAAAAATCCAAGAGAGATGGAAGAAATATATAGAAACACTGTATGGTAAAGAACTTAGGCCGACAAGGTTAGACATAGAAAAGGAACATGACGTAGAAGATGATAGCTTAGGTCCAGGCATACTGGACGATGAAATAGAAAAAGCATTAAAGGAGATAAAAGCAAAGAAGGCCGTTGGGGTGGATAACATCCCTATAGAACTGTTGAAATGTTTAGGAAAAAGCGGGAAGCAGGCCCTATACGGACTGATTCGTAGTATCTATGAGGAAGGAATCTGGCCGGAAGATTTTGTGAGATCGGTGTTAGTTCCTATTCCAAAAAAGGCAAAGGCTATATCACGTGAGGATTACAGAACAATAAGTTTGATATCCCACGCAGCTAAAGTTATTCTCAGGATCATCAACAAAAGGATAGAGAGTAAGGCCAATGATTACTTAGGGGATTATCAGTGGGGTTTAGGAAAATAAGACGTACGCGCGATGCCATTGCACTAATGATATCACTAATGGAGAGAAACATAGAATGCAATAAGTACGTATTTGCCTCTTTCTTAGATTTCAAAAAAGCGTTTGACAGAGTGAATTGGGAAAAATAATGCGGGTATTGCAGAAAATAGGAGGAAATGATTAAAGAGGCATGGGAATAACTGGAAGTAGGAATAAAAGACGGAGGGGAATTCGTAAAATCGATTAGGTTTGCTGATGACCAAGCATTAGTTGCTCAGACAGCCAAGGGGTTGCAAGCACTGCTGAGTGAGTTGGAGGTTCAGTGTGATAAATATGGGATGAGAATTAATATTAATAAAACAAATGTTATACGATTTTCCAGAAAGAAAAAGGCGAAGCTAAATATTAAAATAGGTGGGGAAAAAAAGTAGGTAGAAAAATTTACATATATCGGAAGTGTTTTGGACCAACACGGTCAAAGAAGTAGGGACGTAAGGATACGAATTGCGCTAGGAAAGGAGGCTTTCTCAAGGAGAAGAGAGTTGATGACGGGGACGTTGAGTAGAGATGTTAAGACAAGACTCGTAAAAACTCTGATATGGAGCGTAGCTATGTACGGCGCGGAAACGTGGTCACTGAAGCAGGAGGATAGACGTAGATTGGAGGCTTTTGAAATGTGGGTGTGGAGAAGAATGGAGAGGGGGAAATGGACCGAAAGGAAAACAAATGAGGAAGTACTGGAGATGGTGGGTGAGGAGAGGGGTTTGTTGAGAGAAATCCTATGGAGGCAGGAAAAATGGATGAAAGGCGATTAGAGCGGTAGTGGAATGTCCAAGAGGGTAATAGAGGGGAGAATGTTGGGCAAGCGAGGAAAGAGTAGGAACAGGATAGGGATGTAGGATGGGATGAAGGGTGGAAAGAAGTACGCAGAGATGAAGAGGGACCTGGTGTAGTTTAGGTTGCTGGATTGGGTTTTGTTTGGAGTTACAAAATGTTTATTTGATAGTTGTGTCCATCCAAAAACCTACCTTAACCGGTAGATTACCAAAAAAGAAAATAAGATACCGAATTAATACTTTACCACCCATGAAATTTAGATATACGATTTCGTCATAATTATAATGTTCTACACATTCAGAATCCAGTTTTACAATCTATTTTATGAATCAGCGGCGAATGTAATTATTAAACTTGGAAGATTCTAATGAATGTAAATTCACTAAGGGTTGTGATTTTTAAATTCAAATTGATCTATAATTCAGGAAAACAATACCGAAAATAAAGGTAACTGAATTCAATTTAGAAGGTGATTAACCAAAGCTTAGCAGAATTGAATACAAGATGGCTGAATCAATCTTTTAGCATTTATTAGTTTTTTAAATCTAAGTGTAAGAAATTGACTGATTAAATAAATTTGATCCCAGTTATTAGTCTTTATCTACATCACTAATGTTTATCGTCATAATAGGTGTAGGATAATGATCAGTGTAAATAAGATAAAGGTATTTCAATGCAACAATTTCAGTGTCTAAAAATCAGTCGCCTTGACCGGGATTCGAACACGGATCCCTCAATGTCCGGCCGAGTGCTTTAACCAGTTAAGATATCGAGGCTTCCTCTAATGTCATCGACGGATCCGGGTTCGAATCTCAGTCCAGGCGAATGATTTTTACAGTGTGTGCCAAGGTCGTGCCGAAGGTGTTTGCCACAATGCGCTACGAGTCCCTGGCCAAAGACCAGGTGCCAGCGCTGACCTCCCTCCCTTTAATCCTAACGTTGCCCCAGCAGACTTCTTTTTGTTCCCTCGGATTAAGGCAGGCCTGAAAGGAACCCAGTTTTCGTCCATAGAAGAGATCCAATCAGCCGTGATGAAGACCTGGCGAGAGGTCCACGAAGACGCCTTCCAGGGCGCGTGCCGGTTATAGCAGAGTCAGTGGAAAAATGTGTAGTTGCCTAAGGACAGTAATTGGAAGAATTTCAAGTGTTTGTGCAAATCTATTAAAAAATTAGTCTCAAAAAAAAGTAATTGCATTACTTTTGGAACGTACTCTGTATGTTACCGAATGATGACGTCGGATGATGATTTAGATTGGAAAAATTTGAGTCGTGTGGTGGAGAGGATGGAAACAGTAAATTGGATGGAAATGAAAACAAAAGAATAAGTACTTGAAAAAATAGGGAGGAGAGAGTGATGTTTGGTGAAAGCGAACGTGGCAAGAAATATGAATGTAGAGTATTTTGGTTAGAGGTGGACTACTGAAGACTGTGATAAAGGGGAATATTTTATGCATAAAAGGTAGGCAGATGAAAAAGATTGATATGTTGGGCTGAGTGAATGGAGATAATATATAGTATGTTCGGAATTGAAGAACTATTTTTTGTAGCTTGGGGTGTCATGTTGTGTGTTGGTTTGCGAGGCCAAGAAATGTATATGGGTACAAGACTGTGTGCATTAAAATCTGCTTTGAACGGTAGACTACAGTTAATTGCCTACAGTGCCTTATCTTTCGGATCTCTGCCATCAATATTGCAATTAAAATTTCAGAAAGTATTTCTATTATCTTTAAATTTGAATACATTTATGCACGTTGTAACATTTCCCGGAATTGGCACTGGTTCAGAGGTTTTCCTGTATGATCACGTTATTCCTATTCATTACAGTTTCGTAGCTTGACTCGTATGTGGAAAGTTACAAAAAATATTCTTGCGACCTCTTTATGTTTGTGTGGGTATCACTGATATTTATGTTGAAAAGAATAAAAATATGATTTATTATTTTAATTTAACGTAACCCATATTGGATATTTATGTGATATTTTATTTCTTAGTTATTATGGTATAATGTTCTGTTTTTAAGTATGTTTACATAAAATGCTCAAGAGTACCAGACCCTGATTGTATATACCATGGTATGACGCAGAAGGAGATACCAATTAACCTAATTAAGATGAACAGCTTCTTATGATAAGTAAGAAAGATATGAGGTTATCTATATCTTAGCAGTTATCTTTTGTTTGTTTTCTTGCACCAATTATCTTTTGGAAGAGTATACTCTTCCAAAGTACTTTAGAGATGATAATTATAAATTAATGATTAATTAATGATATCATTAATTAATAATTATCATCTGTAAAATACCTTGGTGTTATCAAGATATTACGTCATTTCATTAATTTAAGCTAAATACTGATATGCTAAAGGTCATTAACGTTAGCCAACTCAAGGACGTGTTTTAGGGCGTGTTAGGTCATTAGCCATTCTACTTCTACCCCACTAGTTCCATATGTCAAATGGAACCCTGCGATTCACTGAAAAGAATTGTGGGCGAGGTCATCTGGCTCTTGGACATGATATCATTCATACTACAACCCGAATACCCATTAGGAATGCATGTTGCACTATTGGTAATTACTCTATTAAGTATACTAAGAAAATAAATAAGATCACTTATTAAAAAGGCAAGCACACATTTGAAGCATTCACTAATTATCAGGTAGGTCTCTATTTATGCAGGACCCACGCACAAATACACTAGTTCTACTATCTCGCCACTCAGCCCAAGGGGTCGCGGGGTGGGGCATCAGGCAGTCACACAGTGAATTGGGGGAAGGCAACTTTTATGCCTTTTACCATTCTTACCATTGCCTACCAATTTCTCTCTTAGAATGAATTTCTCCATTCAATTTTTGATAGAAACAGTGCACAGGAATACTGCTTGAATCTTTCTTATTCTTGAGTGTTATCTTTCTTCTTATGTGACAGTTGTCTGTTCAGTCTATTTAATTCAGGGGGGTGGATTGCCTGTACATCTTCTAAGTCGGATGAAAACCCACACGAATGGCATATTTTCAATGGGTTTATCGTAGTTCTTTAGTCTTTGTATATATAAGGTTACGAACACAGTATCTTAGTAAATGAGTGACGCCGTGTGCTCTTTCGCACGAATTTTTCAGGTTCTGGGGGCAATTATGTACATCTTGTTGAATTCTTTATTCAATGTTTTTTTTTAAGATAAATCCCAAATGATCTTTCCAAAGTCTACTTGCCCACAGGTCTTATTAATGAAAAAACACATCTCCTAGACTTTGTCATCGATACATTTTCCAAATATACGTTTGATCAATGCCAGAAATTTACTTTGTTGCCTCAAAGCCCTTCTAACATTACCGGTGGACCGTCTTGGCTCCTTACTTTCGTGTTTTGGTTTCCATTTGAATATATGACTCGATACCGGGCATAATTAAATCTGGGAAGCACTTCCCTGCAATTTCAGTCCCAGCATTGTAAGTTTTTCTATGAAGTATATGAAGGTTTTTGTAAGATATTCAGCCAATTTCTTGAAGTTACCATTTTCAAAAATATATTTCTTTCTTCTGGGTTTGATGATATTATTTACCAATGTATGCACTTCGGCAACAATGGCTTTGTCGTCATACCATACCCTCGTTATATTCAAATGTGTAATAATTTCAGGGTATTTCATCGAACAGATATATAGAACGATTTTTCATATGGTTGGGGTTATTGTTTGGTACGTGAATTGAGTGGGTGATGAACATATTAAATGTTGTCACGCATGAATCGCGGTTTCTCGCTGCGCCGCCAAAATAGTAGTTATATCCCAGAGTGTTGAAGAGAGATTGAATTATCTCTAAATATATTAAGGATTTTTGTGTTCTTACGGTTTAAATGTGGAATTTGGTGTTCTAAGGCTTGTGTTGCATCTTAAGTGGAAACGGTTGGCCTGGAAAATGAGCATGCGACCATGTTTTCCTGATTATTTATCTTTAATGTATACCCAACGTTCTTGATATGCTTTTCAAATTGAGCACATGGCTTTTCATGTGTTGTTTTTGGGGAAATGAATAATCTTCCGTTGTTCTTACTGCTGCCTCATATGTAAAATTAACCTAAAGGAAAAACTCCACCGTTCTGAATATCCTCGGCGAGTCAGTTCTCCGTTCATAAAACTGTGCATCTTTGTATGTCAGCATCTGAACTATGGAATATTTTATCGACTTCCGCTCTCTTGTTGTTAATACTAATAGAATATAGGGTGGTTTTGCAAAACCTTCGATCTGTACAGTCTTTACTTTTGCTTCTACATTTTCATCATGCGAGTAGAGTGGGTTTTTGCTTACGTAAAGTTTCTCACGGAACGGTCTTAAGAAAGTCTCCTGAGTCATTATTTACTCAGAAGAAGACTTATTCCCTGCACGATCAAATCGGCAAAACTCTCGTCCTGTTTTCGTGTCCTACGCGCTACCTTCAGTGATGCCTCATTCGCCAAAGATTTCCACACCAATATTACGACAACAATTCCCCAATCAACTATTTAACCTTTTTTTTCGTCTCCCAATTATATAATTATGGTCAATTTATGAGATGATAGAACAAAAGGTTTAACTTCAAACTGTGCCCCGACCATCAATACCTCCCAAGTTAGTAAGTTGCAAAATCAATCTGGGTAATAACTTCTTTCAGTGCAACAATTTAAGAGTGTAAAATCATTGGCCTAGACCAGGATTCGAACCCGGATCCCTCGATATCTGGCGGAGTGCTTTATCCAGTTAAGCTATCGAGACGTCCTCTTACACCCTGAAAGTTTTGAGCTTTTATAGGAACGCGGATGACTCCGTTAAAAGTTACTGTTGCGGCATCTCCCGCAGTTTCTTGAAACTTCTTTCAGTATAGAAAACATTTCTGACTGTATATTTTAAGGATTAAGATAGCACTCTCTTGGCTTTGAGAAAGGGATGCTGAAGTTTAAAATATGTTCTTCCTCCCGTTATGCAACGTTCATTTAAATCAGTATACGTCCGTTAAAGCCACATTTGAGTTTGAAGAAGGCGTTTCTGCTCATCAAGGTGAGATACGGTAAATGGTTTGAACGTGAACTCGTTTTTAAAAACGAAAATAAGAAAAAAAGCAAATAAGAGCTTTCTGGAAGGGCCTCGATACGACGAATCCATCTTGTAATTTCATGTTCTCTTATCATATATCTCTTTCTCTCTAACAGCGCAGAGGAATTCGTATCGGAGAAAAATATATAAAGAAACTGAATAATCATTTTGCTCAGGTTCATATCAGCTACCCTTTTTTCAATTTCACGTGCCCGAAGATTATTAACAATTATTTAGTCCTCATTGAGCGCCTAGCGACAACATTATACCGACATATATTTAGTAACCTTTAAAATGCTTAATTGAAAATATTCAAAGTGAATAAAAACCTCTCGATACTAGTTTGTCACACCGAAATTAATCGTTGCTTTGAAGTCACCATACCAGGAATGGTTATTGATTTATATTTTCAAAATTATGTATAAATAATATCTCTTTAGTAATATGAAATAGCAGAACTGAACGTATTCTAATTTTAGTATTGATTGCTAATAAGTAAATTGTGAACTATCCCTATAGATGATGACTATTGACTATTACTGCGTGAATAAGTGTTGCAGTCTGTTGTTTGAGATACGACATAACATTTTAACAGTACTCATCATTTGATTTTATTAATATCTTTATGTGAGATTAGTGCGTAATCTATTAATTTTATTTTTCAGATCCATATCCTTGTCCTGTCCTTGCTGCTGATCTTCTCCCTCATCATTTCTGGGGCTGCCGTGCACCCAGGTAGGTAATCAATTTCCATTCCTCTGCCTCGGTTCTGATATTACTAAAATCGAAATGGAATTTTGTCACCTGTTTTTCGTTAACTTCTAGGCATTGATTTTTCCATGTGACTTGGCATGGTAATATGCTAGAAATCAATTTATCTGGAGAGATATTCACGGAGTGTACCTATTTCTTCAATTAAAAGTTATACGTGATTACTGTGAAGCAACGGGCACGTCTCAGTTGGTAAACGATTGTTAATGAATGGTGGACGTTAATCTTACTGACGTAACTAGCGATTTAGCTTTAGTTAGCGTCCTGGTTAAAAATAATTGATTGGCCAATTTGTTTGATGTAGACAATTTTATTTTGACGAGAGACGTTATTCCTTGCATTTGTCAGAGAAAGCCCAATTTATGCCATGAAAGCGTATTCAAATGTTAGGAAAATCTCCTTGTTTTCTGCTGATATCGGTTAAGCAATATATTTGGACTGAAAATCCTATGAGTCTACTTTCAGGATTCCTTGATATTTAAGGTTGAAAAGTCATCGAAATAAAGTTCTTGCTCTTATGGTGCAAGGATTTACATCACAATGGCAACTGAACTGCAAGCACTGGTTTTTGGTCATCTATAATTACTTATTATATAGCACCTATTTTTTGGAAATACCAGAGGAGAATTTCTATTGGTTATGTATTTTTTATTAGCGTCCCATTTTCAACTGTTACATGAGGAAAACTATTTCTTACACATTTATTAAAGGCAATTATAGTAGTAAATTACTAAGAAAAATCAAATGAGGCCTAAATTAATAAAAAATGGCAGTATTTGATTAACGGAAGAAAAATTTGTGTACCTTTAGTTTTTAATCACATTATGATTTTGTTATATTTAGTTAATAGATCATTAAGACCAAAACTAAGAAATACCAGTTAAAACTGCGAGGTATGAAATTCGTAGAAACCTCATCATAGTTTTCATAACATGAATAATTGACATTTCCTGGGAAATTTAATCTTTTAAAATGCGTATATAGGCATGTGGGTGTATGAATATATATTTAGAAGAGTCATCAATATATAGAAATTGTTATCCATACGTAAAATTCCATGGAATAAAGCAACATCTAGCGCTTATCAGATTGAATTTCCAACGGTGAGTAAGCGAAATATTCTGGGATGGCAAAGGTATGGGAAACCGAAATCTGGATTATGGAAATGGCATAACGCAATCAATTAAAAATTATTTTAGATGCATGGCGTATTCCATAATTTTTTACTGATATTTTTGTGTAGTTAATGATGTTCACTTAATGGTGTCTAATCTATTCCATTAGCGATTTCACATAATTTTTGAAATGGCTAAGTACATATATAAAGTTAAAAAAAATACTTTTAGCCACATTTAAAAATGAAAATCGTCATTTACATCACTGTTATCTCTCTCATGTGCTACCTAACCGATTCTTGAGGGATAATTGCCCTGAGAACAATGTACACAAAAACATCTTGAAAGAAAAACTTAGTTTTACTACGTATAAGGTCTGTCCCAAACCGCGACCTGCCCTCAGCTTTAACTTTACTCCCCCTCTCTCCTTCCTACATGGACAACCCCCCCCTCTGTCCGAAGTATATATATTCAATAGCTGTATTTGTACTCATCAATTTTACCTGATGATGCCGCAAGTCGGTAAAAAGTGTTGTAACTTAAAATAAACTTTATGGAAAATTACAAACAAATTTATTACGACTCATTTTTTCCCGGATAGATAAACGAACGGACGGCGGCTTCTCTGTATGGGTTCGAGGTGGGCGAGTCGCAGGGAAGGAGTGAAGTTGGTGGCATTTGACTCCATGCCTTTTCAGAGTACGGGTCGTTCGTTTGCGAAATCTCTAAAAGCAGCATTCTAAGCGCCGCCTTCCAGAGGAAAAGCGTGGAAATCCCGCTGGCAGCGGTGTTTGGACGCACAAGGGTGCTACTTCGAAGACTCTTGAGTGAATATGTTGAGGAGTTTGTAATCAATACATTCCTACCACTTTTGAGACAGACCTTATATGCATAACGTCAGTATGTTTCTCTTCTTCGTCTGTTTACCCTTTCCTTTTTAAATATTAAAAAAATAACCAATAAGTTCATGGGGGTTTACAGGTTTTCTTACCATCTAAAAATATGGAAGAAATACGATCATCAAAGCACTTCATAATTACCCTGGCAGCAAAAAAGTCAAATTTCATGAACTTTTAACGGAGTCATCCGATATTATGTATTTCAATGGAAAAATTTCAGAGTGTAAGAACCATTCCGGTCAATGTGAATGATTTTTACGCACTGCATATTAGTTGATGATTCCGTTAAAAGTTACTCCTGCGCTATCTTCTGTGGTTTTTTGGAATTTGTCAAAGGTAAAAACAAATTAAGTGTTTAAAGGTGGACTGTGGCGCGTCGCGCACGACAGCAAATGCTTGTGACATTGTCCGTACGGTATTTCGTCCCAACATCTTTTTCCTTTAAAGCCCCCAAAATTTTAGGAGTTGAAGAGACACCCTCGATAGCTTAACTGGCTAAATAACTTGGCCGGATAGTGCGGGATCCGGGTTCGGATTCCGGTCAAGGCGGGTGATTCTTACACTCCGAAATTTTTGTATAGATATTACTTCATTTTAGGTGACCATTTTGATGCAACTATACGAGTTAACGACTTATGTTTTTGGTTTTTAGAGGGCTATAAAATTTTCAGCACGCATAAATTTCACGTAACTATAATATGGCAAAAATTGTTATTACTATCTATAATGCAAAATAAAAACCATCGATTGTAGTGGTAGCTATAAGCCTATTCACTGGTATGGATTACCACTTGCTAACAAGTTATCTTATAAAATATATACAGTTGCCGTAAAAAATTGTTGGAAAATCGTTCGATCGTTTACTGTTCAAAGATCAGTTAAAACATTTTAGGGATTGTTAAATTTTGTTTCATGTTAAAGATTGATTATGTAAAGTAGAAAGACTTAGTGTGTGATTGTATGATATCCAATCGTACTGACCATAGATTGAAATGTGAGAACAATTAACATATATTTCAGTACCTTAATAATGGCAAAATATTTTGTTTTGTCAGAAAGTTGTAATTGTTTTCATGATTATATTTAATTTGACAGCATGTCTTTACAATATATTCAAGCCAGGCTTATGCGAAATTTTCATGGACTGTCTTAAATGTTAACAGCTCAAATTACTTTAAGTTATGTAATAAAGTCGTTTTGGCATTTGCTCACTTCTTTTTCATCTTCGTGTAACTCCTATTCTAAAAGCCTGAACTTCACTCATGATTCGTGGCCCTTTTTCCAATCAGTAATTTTGAATGCATTGTACATTAAAATTTGGCTGTATTTGACTCTCATCTTATTGAATTCCCTCATTCAAGAAACCCTCATTGTAAACGTATGATTTCGAAATTAGTGTATCATTCCCAAAGATCTTGTCATGTGTCTACTGAAACCATGATTTATGTGAACATAATGCTTGAAAATTTATGATTACTTTCTGTTCTATCCTACAAAATGAACTCTGTAACCTCTCTCCTCGGTTAGATACATAAATGATATACTTATTCTCCGATCAAACATCATTGAGCTCGCTCATCATCGCTTTCTCCTCTCTCTCCCCTTTAGCTCCACTAACTCATCCTCATCTTCAATTTCTTCGAAGCCAATATATCATTCTCCAATAATGTTTCACCTCTATATCACATGAAACCCGCAAATAAACAACGGTAACTTAGCTGCGCCAGCTCCCTATATCGCACACCGGAAGCTTACTTCCGTGTTCACCCGCCATACGCCGTCGCCGGATCTGAAGCGATCCCAACTCTGGTGACAATCCTATCTCAAATCCCTCCCTCCTTAACCGCGGATGTCGAATATTCCTTATGAATAATAATTCTTCTGGACTTTCAAGAGTTCAATATATACCAAAACAAAAACTTGCACGCTCTCTTCAGCTGCACAACTTACTTCCTAGGAATTCCTTCTCTCGTATATCCTTTAAACCTTTTACCTATTTCGAAAAACCAGAAAAAAACGGTTAATAGTATTTGAAATACCACTCATCATTTTTAAACGTCCGCCTATCTATCTGGCATTTTCAAATCCACTAGATACTAATAAAAAACCTCTAATGCCGACAAATACACAGTGACACCTTGTAATCGACAAAAATGTAAAACATGTCTCATCTCCTCCTTTTGTTGCCTCCTTTCACGGCTCACTAATCTTTCCCATTCCTCTCTGCTCCACCATGTAATTCTTGTACATTACATACGAACTTCATTGCAACCTGTGCTGTTCGTTATATGTTCGACAATACAAGGGTTGTGCGAAAAAGTAGTGAAAAAAGTTTCAGAAAAATAGATTAATTTCGGATATTGTAACTATGCCTCAAAAATAGGGGAATTTAAAATGACGAATAGATAACGGATTAAAGTGACGTTTAGAAGTGGTGAACCGCTAAAGACACTGATAATTGGCAGACGGTTAGCAGTTGACGTAATTTCTATATGCATTTTGGTGAAACAATTATTAAGTATGTATTGAGGTGGTCCTCAAACCCTGTACTGCTGTAAGCAATAAATATTTTTCTCCCTTAGAAATTATATAAGTGATGATTTCGTGGAAATTTGTTTTAGTCACAGAATAAAATAGATTTAGTATTTTTTAGTAGAAATTAGATAGTATTTAGTTTAGCATGAAATACATAGTCTAGCCAAATTTTAAAAGTGACGCTAATGACGGTGGAGCTGTGGGTATTTTTTTATGATAGTATTAGTGGACAATGGAGGTGAATTCACGTATTTATTATTTTTGGGCGAAATATGGGTTGTTTCGCATTAATTACACTGTGTATATAATTAATTCAAATGACGATATGCATAAAAAGTGATTTCCATAAACCACATATTAGATTTTTCATATTGTTTAATCAAGGAAAAGACCAACTCCAGGAGCAAATACATAAACACGCACATGGACGATTATTACTTAGGCTCAATATCACCGTGGTTGCAAAACTTCCAAGAAGTTTTGTTGTTCAATTTAAGGAGGCAAATATTTTATGATTCTTCGGAGCATCCTTCCAAATTAAATGGTGGTTTCTCCTTGAGGTTAGGGAAGTTTTGTTACTAAGTGGTAGTAAAATTTGCATAGGTTTTAGGATATATTTTAATTTAATGAATTGTCTTATTACGGAGCCCGTAGTACTATAATCCACAATTCCGTTTCAGAAGTTATCCCCATAAAACTCCGCAAGCCACCCCAACGGGATGTCACGAGGGGTGTTTTGTCGATAGCCATGTTTTTGCAATCCCAAACATTACACCTCTAAACAAGTTATATAGTATTGATTATGAATAATGAGTGGAAATCCCCGAAAAGAATAATTAAATTGGTTCAAAATTATACAAAAATGAATTCTCTATAAATGAATAGATTGCAAATATCAAATTTCAAATTCATTAATTAAAATATTTAATGTCTTTTCGAATACATTTTGCAAAATTTTAAAGCGAATTATTATATAATTGCAAAATTAAAGTGTTTTTAATATACATTTTCCAATGAAATATTTTGTCAGTTTAAATTTATGGAGATATACTATATGAGATGTGTTCAAAAAATAATGAATTCTAATCCGGACAATAATAATTATTTATTCTTAGACATTGATGTTGTGACCTACAAAGTAGTCCCCATTGGAGATTATGCACTTGTGCTAGCACTTCTTCCAATCACCGAAACACTTCTCAGACTCGATCTTTGACATAGCCTTTAGTTCTTTCACTGATGCGCTTTTAATCTCATCTGCGGCTGTAAAACGACGGCTCTTCAAGGTTCTCTTAATTTTTAGGAATTGGAAAAAGTCACACGGAACCATATCTGGTGAATATGGAGGCTGGGGCATCGTTATACTATTGTTTTTGGCCAAAAATTCACCAACAAGCAATGAAGTGTGTGAGCTGGTGCATTATTGTCGTGCAAAAGCCATGAATTATTTTTCCACAGATTCGAGCGTTTTTTTCCGATTACTTCACGCAAACGGTGTCGAAATTGTAGGTAGTACTTTTAAATGACCGTTTGACCTGGCGGCAGGAATTCATGATGCATTATGCCAATAAAATCGAAGATCATTCTCTTCGTATTTCAAGTGCCTCCCAACCTAAATCCCCTATGAGACCTGTTACAATTGTACTCTTATTATAACAATTTTTAAAGGATCTGACGAGTTTATCCAATTATTTTTGCCAAATTTACTACCAAGGATTCCAAATACTTGTGACATATCATAAATGAGTTACAACTAGAGTAAAATAACACCTATATTTAAGTTTCTCATTACATATCCCCACCATCTGTTAAAAGAAGCCTGGTTCATTTAAAGCGGATCCGTATATTGTCCTAATATGTGCTCCCCATGAAAGACGTGGTGCTAGAACTACTACGAAATATTGAACTTGATTGGCCGTAGTTAGAACTGAATCCTTCATTTTATAGTGTATGTCCTGTTTGTCAATTACTTTGTTCCAAAGTTTCAAAACTGCGCATTTGTCTATATTAAGCATTAATCTCGATTCCTTGCACCAACCCGAAATTGTTTATAAGTTGCTAGAGAGTAGCTCGCGATCTAGTTGGCTACATATTTCCCCTGTCGTCAGTAAATAATCTAATATTGCTACTAACGTGTGCCCATTAATGTATATTAAGAATAGAAGCGGTCCTATTACATTTCCCTTGGAGACGCCCGAAGCTACATTTATATCTTTTAATCACAACACACCAATGACTACTATATGTTTGCGATTTGACAAAAAGTCTCTAATCTACTAAAGCTACGAGAATCAGGAATAATGATCACAACAGCATTAATCACTCTGAAGTTTAGAAATGCGTCAAAATAATGTGCAAATAAATATGTTGGGAGATACATCGGAATTTGAAATTCATTTCACAAACACGGTATGCAATAAGCGTGTCTTGCTTGTAACGTACTTTCTCATTTGCGGCTCCCCCTGTAGATTCGGGAAAAGTCTTCTTTTGTGCCTTTGAACCCTGGATTTCTTCTTTGGAGGATTAATTTCCCGTAAAAAAACACAGTAAGTGGGAAACCAACACTCCAGTGGTTCCTTCACGGGGTCCCATACAGCCTTGGTAAGATACCACCAGTTTTGAGTTGCGTTTAACCTTTCTACATCTACTTAAAAATCCGCCAACCGCCGCAAGGGCGTGAGGCGGGGGGTGTTAGGGCACCACCACCCGTAATTAAGAAAGAAAAAAAATCGCATGCGGACACCACAAACAAAACATTGTATACATTCTTGCAAAAACCCTTACGCCACACCCACGTGCAAACACACAACTACCGACTAACATACACATGCACCTACAAATATACCTGATGTCTTCGCAATGTTTAACTTTGTTCCGATTTTAAATTAAATGTTTTTACTATTTCTAAGATAAATTCTATTTCTTACTATTATGATTTCTAATTGTCCTGGGAAATAATGAATACGATATTTGAATCTATCTGTATTGAAATCTATCTCCCTTATTTTGCCATTGATTGTCACTGGCGCGGAAGTAAAATTCCCGTAAACAAATGATGAGGGCGCTATTTTGTATGGTTATGTTAGAGATTTATTCAGTCGTGTATAACTACGTTATTTTCTCTTCTTTGTTTTCCACGGTAACATTATTATTATTACGTCCAGTTGAACGTTCTTTTTACCTACTAATTCCCTTAAGGCCGTAGAGCTCAAGCTCAAATATTTTAATTTGAATTGCTTTCCCGTAGTTTGAACTAAACAAACTTCACCAACTGCGCCTTGTGACGACCAAAGGCGAAGTCACCAACGCACAGTGACGACCAAAGGCGATACGCCTTTGGTCGTCACTGGCGCCGAAGTAAAATTCCCGGAAACACCGTCTGGGAGTGGTTCTATTGGATATTCGTGTGAGTGTCTACCTTAAAGTAAAATCGTCGCTTGATTCCTTCTACGGGATTTAGTTCTCCGTAAATCACCTAGCTGTCTTTCCCTTATTTTTACACGTTAAATGTTAATGTTATTTAGAAATTGGAGTTTTATTTCTACTTATCAACAACGCTTAGATCATTTCATCGTTTCCAATGTAAATAAGCGGTTAATAGCAGTGAGTATTTACGAATTCATATTTTCCCATCCCGTATTACATTTTTACAGACCCATTCCTCTCACTTCTATATGTGGAAAAATTTTCGAACACAGAATTGTCAGTTCCATAATTGATAACATTAACTTTTCAAGAAACAATCAACACGGGTTTCAGATCCGCATGTCTCAGCACATAAGTCTCGCAAATTATTCACACTCCAACATACGAGGGTTGGCTGAAAACTAATGCACACATGCTTGTAGGCTACAAACAAAATGACCTTTAGAAGAATTCCTGATGGCATGCGGAAGTAAAATTCCCCCTCAATACGCATGCGCAGGTTTGATGTCGTTACATTCATCCAGTGTATTTTGAGAAGCGGAAGTATGGAGGCGTGTTCTAGTGATAAGTCAACGCGATTAGTAAGCGCATGTGTATGTGAGTTGGCAGTTTGTGTGTTTGTGGGTAGTAAGGTTTTTTGCAAGAATGTACACCATGCTCCGTTTGTGAACTGTATAAATTTGTGGCTTTTGCATGCGTTTTTTCTTCATTACGGATGCCCTAACACCCCCCACCACAAGGCCTTGCGGCGGCTTGCTGAGCTTGATGTAGATGTATATATCGCTGGATCATGTGTACGAGTATATCACTGTTACGCTCATAACTCGGTAAAACTGAAAATTACATCGACTAAAAGTGTATTTTTTAGCTATTATATCGTTCAGATTGATAAGAAAGATTAAATTGCCTATTTTACTTTCCTTATGAAAGCCAGTAATTACCTACGTGTAACTTTAATCCGAGTCGTCTATTCCGAGTTCCCCTGGGTGTTTCATTGGAAACAATGCTGAGTTTAGTTCACTTTGATGTTTCTTATTCCATATCGCTGTGTGCCATTGAAAATGTGTGAAATGTGTGGAACTTCATCAAAAGATCACTACATTCAGAAATAGAGTATTCACGTAATTGACTCCAACTCTGACTTTAGGAAAACTCGCACAAAATGTTCCAACAATTGGTATAAACCCTAAAAACTGCTTATTGCATTAGCTGTTACAGAGAAATATTAACTTTAAGGACTGAAAAAACAAATCAATAATGATCCGGCTAAATCAAAGGAGGTATACTTATTCCCGAACTAAATTGAAATATAATTTTAAAACGATATTTCTCAGTAAATTTATGGAGTAAAATATTTCGTGCCCAAGATTCAACAAGAATGAATACATAGATAAACATCCTCACTTGTTTCAGCATCTCTGTACATCAGTGAAGAGAATTCTATGTCTGTCATTAGATTTTCAGGCAAAATGAGGAATCCCAGCCATTTTATTCTGTGAATCCAGTTTATATTTTGTCATTGAATAACTGCACCTTGTTTCTTGGGAACTACAGGAGACTATTTTAAGAACGGGTGTATTGACCCTCTGAACTCCCCTAGCATTTGTCCATGACTGAATTTTATCCTATTTCTGTTACTTAATACAAATATACCCATCTTATTTGAAAAACTTAACATTTTGGACAGAAATTCAATTGCGTATCTTCCACTCTTGCTGTGCAGAAAGAGAGAATTGAAATGACGTATTTCAGTATTTTCGGCAGTTGTTAAATTAAGTTCCTTGTTTGCACAATATGAAATAGCTCTTCAGATGCTATCATCCTTCAAGTTTGGAAATAGAACTTATTATTATTATCGCATAACCTTTGTTTTATTAATATTTATTCTCATCCCATATTTATCGCACTGAACCTCCAATTCACTCAACAATGCTTGCAACCCCTTGGCTGACTGAGCAACTAATGCTTGGTCATCAGCAAACCTAACCGATTTTACCAATTCCCCTCCGACTTTCATTCCTACCTCCAGTTCTTCCCATGCCTCTTTAATCATTTCCTCTACATATACGTTGAACAGTACCGGTGACAATGGGCAACCCTGCCTTACACCTCTTCCTAACACTGCCCATCCGGACTCTCCGTTCCCCACTCGCACCTGAGCAGTCTGAGACATGTACAGGTTGCGGATCAGTCTCCTGTCCCTCCAATCCATTCCTATTTTTTGCAATACACGCATTAATTTTTCCCAATTCACTCTATCAAACGCTTTTTCGAAATCTACAAAACAGGCAAAAACCCAAAACCTGAACATCCTGAACCCAAACTGATCATCCCCTAAGTAATCATTTGCCTTACTCTCTATTCTTTTGTTGATGATCCTGAGAATAACTTTAGCTGCGTGGGATATCAAACTTATTGTTCTGTAATCCTCACATGACGAAGCCTTTGCCTTTTTTGGAATAGGAACTAACACCGATCTCACAAAATCTTCCGGCCAGATTCCTTTTTCATAGATACTAAGAATCAGTCCATATATGGCCTTCTTCCCACCTTTCCCTAACCATTTCAACATTTCTACAGGAATATTGTCCACCCCCACAGCCTTATTTGCTTTCATCTCCTTTAATGCCCTTTCTATTTCATCGTCGAGTATGCCTGGACCTATGCTATCTTCTTCTACGTCATGTTCCTTTTCTATGTCTAACCTTGTCGGCCATATATATATATATATATATATATATATATATATATATATATATATATATATATATATATACTTACACACACACACACGAGTATATACACATTTATTTAGATCCTTTGAAAATTTGATATACCAAAATTAGGCGTAATATGCTTGCAAACAATCTGTTCGAGGTTTATATAAACTTAGTTAATTCATGTACCTGAACTAAATAACTTAGCATTTAAAATACTAGTAGCTTCAATATCTGAACCTGAGGGTTTCCGTCGTATTTGCTAATATATAATCGCAAATGACTGCGGCAATAATGGCGCCAGTTATCGTGCGGATAAATGTCAGTAGTGGCAATGCATCCTTACGAAAAATGTCAACCAATTACAGAGTCTGTCCCAAAAAAAAGTAGAATGATTTTTTGGCCACCAATACAGATCGCTGAAGTGGGGTGATTTGTGATGAAAAACGTAATGGGAGATCTTTGGAAAGCATACGCGACCCACGTCAGTTAACTGTGGGCATTTACATTGCGCAACTTGATGATAGTCTGTACCCCTGTTCGAACACTTCACCGATTCACGACGCCACTTACATGGATCAATGTCATGCGATAGAATTTTGTATTTGACTTGGAAAATCGGGTACGGAGACCATGACCATGGTTAAGAATGCTTATGGAAGTGGATAAATGTCTCAATTGCACTGTGATTTTCTACTTTAACACGATGCTCTGGGAGGGTAGCGAGTAGGTTGGCGATGAGGAATACCCTGGACATCCATCAACAACATAGTGGGGTGAAAATGTCCCAAAAGTGAGACAAATGCTCAATTCTGATTGACCTCTAAGTGTCAAAATTTTAGCAAAAGAATGAATTATTCAGGAAACCACAGTGTATTGCATTCTTACAGAAGATCTAGCCATGAGAAAGATGTACCAAGATGGTCCTCAAGATGCTGTCGGAAGACAGTACTTGGGGACAATCTTGTCTTGAACCTTTTGGACCACTGTGAAAGTGGCCGAAGTGCATCGAACTACTTAACAGGCGTCCACGATAGACAGGACATAGTTTAAACGAACCCTTACAGGTGATTGGTGTTTTGCGCGTGTCAAAGAGAGCTTAGACCCTCTCCACTGGGTGTTTACTGCCCAGTACGAGCGTTCCGCGACATACAGTTACGTGTCAGGAAAAAATTATTGATACTTAACATACAACCTTATTTTTCAAAAAATCTCGAAGTCTTAATGCTAGATTACTTCCGTGGCCCCTGTAGGGGTGCATTCTACTTCTTTAGCGTATGATGCGTATATGCCAACCATTGGGCTGTGGACCACCGGCATACCTTTATAAGAAAGGTAAACAATATGCCAATTCCACATAAGAAAAATAAAGAATATGCCTATTCCGTTTAAGTCGCTGAATGTCTTTTTTTCTAATTTGTGTGTGTGATGGGTAATATTTTTGTGACAGTTTAATGTGTTCTGTGATAGTATCGTTAGTGTTATATTTATTGTATTGTCCCTCTGTTTACATGTATCTAGCTAAGTGAAATATAAATTCTATCATCTATAGGAAAAAAAGTATAGTGACTTCCAAATATCAGTAATATTGGAATTGGCAGCAAATATTAAAACAGGTGTTTCCACGCCCTTATTATTTTTTTAGAATGTCGGTCGGAGGGGATAATTTTTGATGATTAGTTAAATTGGGTGAAAAATTAATATTATATCATTTTGAAAAAAAATGATTCATGAAGCATACATATAGAATTTATCGGCAGTAATTTTCCAACTCATGGAAAACATTATAAAGTAAATGATAGGTAAATAAATTGATTATAAAAATATTTTTTTTTTAAGTGTTAAATTGTTAGAAAATTGTTTTAAGTAGGGAAAAGGGTTATGATTCGTCATATTGTTTGAACAGTTTTCCTATTCTTTATTGCTTTCTCAATGTATGAAGATTCTATTTATTTTAAGGAGATACAATGTGTGATCAGAAAAAGACAAGACTGCATTTATAACTTGTTTATTTCGACGGATACAGCTTAATCGAACTTGTCTCCCTCAAAACACATGCTTTGACTGGTGGCACACCTTTGTCAACGTTCTTTCAGCTCTCGAACCCTGCCTGGTAAGCCGCCTTATGAATCCTCATCAGGTACACCGAACAATTAGTTTCAATGTCCGCAATGCAGTCGAATCGACGATTTTTCAAGGTTGATTTTAACTTTGGAAACAGAAAAAGTCTGATGGAGCCACATCTGGAGAGAAGAGTGGCTGCAGAATTACAGAAGTTCCGGTTCTGGCGAAGAATTTAGGTTCATCAGTCAGCATTCGCAGGACGAATTTTGATGCGAAGCACATCATGCCCAAATGTCTATCAAAATTATCTGACAGGATCCAAAACTAATGTTCACTTCTTCGGCTATCTTATTATCAGTTGATCGGTGATTTTTATGCACCAAATCGTGCATCGTTTTGACATAGTTTGGGTCTGTCTTAAGTCGAAGGCCATCGCGAATATTCATCTGTCGAAGTTCTGCACAGTTTAAAACGACTGTAGCACTTAAAACCCTGGATTTGACTCATAGGTTCATTAAAAAAGGCTTGCTGAATCATTGCTAATATCTCCGGAGAACTTTTGCCAAGTTTGAAACAAAATTTCACGCGCACACGCTATTCCTCTAGCTCCTTCATTGCCGCCGTTGCACGCAGCGACGAACAGGTTAACGCAAGTACGCTGCTTCTGCGTAACGACTCGACGTAAACAAACGCAATACCTCTCGTTTAAGTTGTCAGATATGTGTTTAGATGGCGCACTGTCTCTCGTATTGATCCGCTGAACGGTTTGCGCAGAATCAAATTAGCCCAGTTTCTTTAATCACAACTTGTACTAGATTAGACGTAACAGAATAACGATCGAGTTCTTCCAGAAGGACTTGGTGGTTATCATTTGATTTAAAGCCTTGAGAAGATCTAGTTTGATAAGCTACTTATATATGCATATTGTTATTCTACTCTCAATCACCTAACTATAGTCAAATACATCTACAGGTACATCCATGTATGAGTGGACCTTAAGGTAATTCGATATCCAATATACGTGTGTTCTTACACTGGATCAATATGTGGATGAGCGGATTTATTCATGTTTATTCTTTTATGTTGTTGAATGAATATAATATATCCCCTCATTAATAAATAAATAAATAAATTAATTAATCAAAGAAAACCTTTTCTCTCTGTGCGAGCAACTTTCCGCCACCTACAGCGTTGGGTCACATTCCCTAACGGGGTCCTTGGAGTAGGGGACTATGCCCATGTGGTAGTGGAATTTCGCTTCTTACTTTTACGTTATTGGATAAAATTTTTACTGCATCATAAGGTGCAACTGTTTGCCATTTTGCCAGTGTATTTGCATGCGAGTAAGTTGAAAGGATTTGTGCATGAATATATACGCCACTAGATAGGAGGGTGGGCTACAAGGTGCAATTGTTTTTCAGTTTATAGTTTGTGTTTGGATGTACGTGAGTTGAAAGGATTTTTTCATGAGTGTATATGCCACTGTGGCTATAGGTTTAAATGGATGTGTTGATTTTGCACGTGGTTTTGTGTCCTTATATGGGGGTGTTGACATAACACCCCCCGCCATGTGCCCTTGCGGCGGCTTGCGGGGGTGTTACGTAGAAGTAGATGTAGGTATAAATGATCCAAGTGACCAATACATATTGGAGTGCTAATAATTGCCGAGACCTCGGTGCTGAAGCATGCGGATCTGAATTTATTTTCAACGTAGCATTCAATAGTCTTTCTTCTAATAATTTCCACCCCAACTCCCTTCTTTATGTTTCTTCTTCTATATGTTAGGTAGAACATGGCACAGAGTTATAACATTATTGCTAGGAAATATCAAAAAATATAATTTTAATGTTATTCGGAATAAAAAAGATGAGAAATAACATGAAATATATAATAAATCGTCTAAAAAGGTAAAAATAATTATATGTAAGGATTTGCAAAATATTTCATTGCAATTTAACCTGACCACTTTTATCAGTTCTCATGACCTGGATGTTACCGTAACTCATAAAAAACGATAAAACTCACAGAACTCTAGGAAACCATGAAACTGATTTGCAATTGAAATAAATAAATTAGAGCTTGCAGTTGTGGATGTTGTTTTTATTTTTTAAATAACAAAAATCCGTACAATTCCGAACTTTTTACCTCTTTTATTATTGTGGTTGAATTTCTCTTCCTTCTTCCCGAAACAACACCCCATTAGCTCATACCCTGGAAAGTTGTCATCGCTCGCTTATTAAAAGGTACCGAGGTAAGATCTTACGTTCCCAAGGCTCGGCGCTCCTCCGCCTATGGACTGTCGGCACTTGAGCATTAGATACAAGCCATAACGACACTCTAGCTACGTGTATGAGGTGAGGCAGTTGACGATCGGTCAAGCTTCGGGTCTTTTTGTAAATTCGGAAACGTGTATTCCTGCGGAGCAGTTTCTGCCGCGAAATACTCACTTAGGACTCGGTGGTCTTCTTCAGACTCGCGCATATTTACGCGAGGGGAAGGAAGGCAGGTGCCAATTTATCGGCTGCACGGCCTTATCACGCAACGTGTGGTTGCTTAAGCGGGCGCTCGGGTGTAAGGCAAGGGTGTGGGAGAGTCGTTCTGCTGTCCCCGGGAGGACGACGGCGGCCCAACCCGAGCGGATTCCCCTCGAGCACTTTCAGATTGAGATGTAATGGAGGGAGAGCAAGGTCAGGGAATGCGGGGTAAAGTGGCGTCCTCGGTCGGGAGGAGGTTTCTGCCCATAGGGCGTAAAACGAGCCGCTGGGCATATCTCAAGGGGACTGCGAGGGATCGAGGGTGTGAGCCCGATGGGAGAAGTGGTTCGTGAAGGTGGGATTTGGAGGGGGTCATCCGGCTTGTAGGTCCAGGACTAGTTCCATCTCCGTCCTCCCCCAGCTCACCACTCTCATCCTCATGCCTCTACCTCGCATAGCCACCCCCGGCCTTTTCACTCCCAGATGTGGAGACTCAAGGCTTCACTAATTGGACTCAAGTCACTCATAAACATCGATCCTTTCTTCTCTCATCGCTTGGGCCTCTGAAGTCTTCCTTTCAACCTGTTCTCCCGTTTATCACTCTCTTTCGTTGATTCCAGTCCACTCACACACCTACTATGCTTCTGAACCTAAAGTGTGATTTGTTTGTGAGGCTGTTTCGCGTGTTGAATTTTGAGTTGCCGTTAAATTAACCTCATCACTCCTGACTCTGGAGGAATTGGTAATACCCGCTGTAGATAATTTAAGATTAAACATGAAGTAAAGGGAGATGTTTTTCGTATGGGGTAAACGCTACTTGAAAAAGTTTCTTAACTTATCGGCCCGATTGACGTCCCAGGTTTAATAAATAAATTATCTGTGTATAAATCAAGATTCAAAAGTTCTGGAGTAATATTAGTTATTTTTGAAAATATACTTGTGTTAAGACTAACACTCAATATGTTTCGGTTGTTCATTTCATGTGAAATGAATTTCAACAGTCGTAGTTCAAAACGCTTTGATAAGTATAATATTTATTCGAATTAAGTAAAAAATAACAAATAAACAGAGACAATAGGTTCTAATTACTTTTTGTTATATAATTATGAGACTAAATTAATATTATATATTAATGGAATTTATATTCAAGTAACAATTCGGAATTTCATTGTAAATTAAATGTAAATTTTGATCAGAGATATCCAGTCAACTTCGTTCGCGGCACTTTTGATTATAAATGAAAAAATAGTAACTTTGTGATTCCACAGAAAATTATTTCGATACGACCCGGGTTTTAACGTTCAACGTCATCTTCAGGCAACAACTCTTACAAAAATCCATCCCACCTACATTCAGGTAGCCCTTCAGCACCTAGGTTTTTCGGCTTACCTAAGGTACACAAACCTGAATTCCCGATCAGACCGGTGGTTTTAAACGAGACTGCCTCCAAATATCTACTAGCGAGAAAACTGAAATACATTTTCAAATAGCACTCTACATTTTCCGCAAAATACGGAGTCAGTAATTCTACCGATTTAAACAACCGGCTATCGAAAGTGTTTATCTAAAACAAGTGCATATCAGTGTCATTCGATGAGTTCAAACTTTTTCCCCGTGTCCCACCTAAGAAAGTGTTGGACATTGCGGAAACTCTCCTTTTTCTGAAGTATGTTCCTGCTTCTATTACCTTTACACTGAATGAAGTCTTGAAGACATGTATTTCACAAAATTATTTTAGGTTCAACGGTAAATATTTCGTACAAATCAATGACCTAGCTATGGACTGTCCTTTGTCTCCGCTCTTCACGGATATTTACATGGACCATTTTGAAAAGGATCTGTTCTTCTCTGTTGATAGACTGACCAAAAATGTATTGTTTTGGCATCGATATATAGACGATGTCCAAAAAACAACTTGAAATATTTCTATCTCATCTGAATTCATTTAAACACAATTTGGTATTCACATGCGGCATAAAAGATAGCAGTACTCTCAACTTCCTTGATTTAAATATTTCAAAAATGAACAATCACCTAGAGTTATTCATCTTTCCAAAAAGTTCTTGTACTGACCAAGTGATTCATTGTAACTCAAAACATTTTTTTTCCCAAAAGTTATCAGCTTTTCACTCCATGATTGTTAGTAAACATTTCAATACAACAAATCCATTTTAAAAAAGAATGAGCTACAATAGAAATAATAGCTAGAAAAAATGGATAAAATGAGCAGCTCATTAATAAATTTTACCTTAAAAAATTAAACCAACTGGCAATCAGACATTTATATATCCCAACCGTGACAAGACTCTACTGCCAAATGGTGTAGAATCCTATATCTGGATGGCATTGCAAGAAGAATTTGGAAAAAAACTACCGTTAGATAAGTTTAAAATAGCTTATCATAGCAAATTAAACCACAAGAATCTTATTTCCCACACAAAAGACAAATTTCCAAATAGTGAAAAAGTGGAGACTATGTTAGTATACGAGTGTGATGCAGTGTACCGGTTGCGTTCCGAAAGTAATGTATTTAAATTTCCGGCACCGCTCCTATTGGTTGAAATTGGATCGAACCGCTTGGAGTATGTGGGGTGGGACACTAAGCTTTCTACATAATACCCCGCAAGCCGCAGCAAGGGCGTGTGGCGGGGGATGGGCTGCGGGTTGTTTCCGTTAATTGTGAAGTGAGCCTCATTCATTCAAATACCACGTAAAAAAATCTTGATTTCAAAAATAAATCTAATTAAAAAATTAAAATTACGATGTGGGAATAGCAGAAAACTTTTATCCTCGAAAACTCTAAATGGTGTTTAACATATTTATACTTCACCAGGGAATAATGTAAGGGCTGGGACAGAAAATAATTTGCGTTTCCACCGAATAGTTTTTATTGCCAACTAGTGTAACCACATTATACACTGTAATATCATCGGGACAAGTCCCGATGATATTACAGTGCAGTGAAACTAGTCGGCAATTAAATTCTCTTCCGTGTAAACACAAGATCTTGTGCGTTGTTTCTCTGTCGTTATGATGGAAGTACTCTAAGAATTGACCTGAGTTGTAACTGAAATTAATTATACAGGGAAGTTATCTAAGGTAAATACGGGTTTTTTATTTACCTTAATATTTTAATGGCATTTGTCAAATAGTCTATTTTGCGATTCAGTGGCTGCTTAGATCGGCGGTGAAGTTCTCCTAAATACGGATGTCTTCCAGAAAATCGCACCGTCTATTATTTCTGAAAACTTAATAAATAAATTCAACCATAAGATGATGATGTACGAGATATTCGAGGAAATGAACCTCGCTTTACAAACTGATACAAACGAATACATGGCCTTGTTGTTTTCTTTCCCTTAATTTTGCCTATTATTCCTTATTTTCAATGTCATATCCTGCATCTTAGGAAAGATGTCGTGTGCAGACGTAGCCTATAGATAATTTCTTGTGAGCATCCTTTTTTGATCTATCGGTAGTTCCAGCATGCGGGAAAACTCTGGTGGCGAACATAATCTCGAGTACACTCGAAATTATCTTAGCAGCAAAGGTATCAGGTGGTTTCCAATTTCCTGGATTACTCATGTACAGGAGACGATGATTCTATATTTCGAAATAATGTAAACAAGATATAACCGTTATGTTCGAAAAAATAAATTGCGGATAAATTTTTTAAAGTGAACTCTGAATATCACGTCTTTTGATTAGCACAAACGGACTTCATTTTGGGAAATGCAGGCTTTAATCATTTAAGATTCACATTTCTTCCCAATTACCATGCATGTGAAAGCCATTAATTGACTGGTAATTTAAAAAAAAACTGAATATGAATATACATGCGGATATACTTTAAGATGTATTACTTTTATTTATTTAGGTATTTAGTATTACTTATGATTTATTTTATATGCAGGTTTCTATAGTTTTGATTTCATTTGATATTTCATTTGAACGCCCCAAAAACTCTCGTCCACTGGACATTCTTTGCTCTTTGTGGTGCTCGGTGAGCATTTTCGGTACCCACCTTTCGCACAATTTATGGTATCCAAGGTTTTCCGTGACAATGTTGTAGACAGTAGTGCATTCAAGTTGAGGAAATCGTTCAGCCAGACCATTAATCGTCAATCGAAGATCACATCGCAGTTTTTGTTCCACTTGCGAAACAATTTCATCGGTCAAAATACTGGACCTACCACTTCGCTCTTCGTCATGGACATATGTTCGACCATTTTTAAAATCACGACACAATTTTCTAACATTTCCTTCACACATAACTGTAGGTTCATAAGCTAGGCGTAACTCCCGGTGAATTTCAGCAGCCGACAATCCTTTTACATAAAATATTCGTATGACAGAGCGCACTTAACAGCTGACGGGATCAACGATTGTCCCGGACATTGTTGTTTTCACGCACGGACAAGTAAACGACCTCTGAAACGAAACAAATGCTGCTACAGCTTCTCAATGAATGAGTAGATAGCGCAGCAGGAGTAAAACTGTGTTCTGAAGCACCAATATTTAAATATAAGCAAACGACTCTTAATTTATGAATATGCCTCTTAATTGGATCATTATATGCAGGTGCCGATCGTTAGTATATTAAAATGTAGGGTACTTAGTACCTAAGTGTGCTTGAAAAATCATTCGTGGTCAATACGTGTTTGAACATGGGAGGGGTAGTGCTACATCCATGGCTAAAATGGCTTAACAATGTTAAAAAAACTATTTGGCAAATACATACATAATATGGTTAAGGGCAGTGCCGACAAAAAGTATCAGGAAGGAAAGAAAAAATTGAGATTCCTTATAGTTAAGGAGACTAGACTAGACTAAGGTTAGACCTTTAGAGATGGCGATCGTAGTATCGTAATAGGTTTGCTTTAATTTAATAACATCTCTCACTAGACCGCTGGTAAAGTTTCATCTTTATGCATCATCTGCCTCAATTTTCAAAGTCGATGAAAAAAAATTATTGTTTTTACAAAACATTTGTTTATTTCAAAGGATTTATACCGGAAGAGATCAAAGCCGAGTTGGATGAAGTACATAAAACGTCTGCTCCGTGATTGTAATTGTTTACATTTGGATAAATTGGTTAAAACTTGGCCCTAAATCCATAAATGATTAACAGGATTGTGACATCCAGTGAATGTGACTTCTTCCGAAACGATCGAAAATGTTCACGATTACCTTTTGAATTATCAACGAATCAAAGCTGGCAAAATAGTTGAGGACATAAGGATAAAAAATGATTGGGTGTTTGAAACTTTTCTTGAAAAATTGGATGTGAAAACAATGTTTGCAAGATGGGTTTGGTTTAGGTGGAGAATAAATATAATCGATTCAGAGAGGGATTTGAAACTTTTCCGTCCCAATACTTACGAATAATTGCGTCAATATTTGCATTAATGTAGAAAAAAGATGAATACACTACCCCACATGCAAAGGAATAGTCAAAATATGGAGTTTCTAAAGACAATTCAGCTCCATCGAGGGTGAAGACGGTGAAATCGGCACACCAGAAGATGCTAACGTAGTTTGGGATGCACTCGGAATCATTTGCATTGATTACTTGCTAAAAGGACAAAAGAAAAAGGAGTAACATTATGCGTCATTATTGTACTTTACGAGTTAAGAATCAAGGAAAAATGTTCTTGTTAGGAAAATAAAAATTGTCTTCCCTCGAGAAATTGCACTGGTGCACACCTGAGCAATTTCGATGTCGATAGCAAATAAAATTAAAATTGGAATTATTACAAAAATTATGTAATCACCAGATTCCACGCCTAGTGAATTTTTTGTCTCCAAACTTGTTAAAATGGCTCGACGAGGAGTGATCTACATCGAACAAAGACGTCAGTGCATTTTGAGGACCTTTCGAAATCCTGATTTTTGGACGGCTGAAACAGGTTATAGAAAAGATGGGAAAAGTGTATTGAGGCAGAAAAAGATTTTATTGAAAAATTAAAAACGTGTTTTTATATTTTTTTCTGAGGACTATTTGACTTGCACATCAAATTTTATGGGGAGGAATAAGCACATGACACACTAAATTGCGATTCGAGACCACATCCGTTCTACGAAAACTGAAAATTGATCACGCTCTTCCTTAATCTCTACCTAACCATAAAATAGACTAAATGATATCTTTCAAGTCATTTGGCATTTTGTACGTATACCTAATCCTTTTGTGGTGTCTAAACCAAGTGTTGGTGGTGATTTAAACGTCTCCTGAAGAACTGAATTTATTTCTTTCTGAGGTCATGCCTGAGTAAGGTGAGATGGAAGAATAGCGGGGTACCTGGAATGATAGTATATGCAGTAATATACAGCGGATGGAAGAGAGCTTGCAAGTATTTTTAATATTCAATTAAACGTTTGAAACAAGTGTATTTAACACAGCGTCTTTCAACAGATCATTCAACTGTTAGAATATTACTAGTATAAGTAAAAGCAGAACTGATGCAATGGGCCATTGTTCAGGAACAACTGCTACCAAGCAACCGTAGGGAGAAAGAATTTGGTATGGTTTATTATCAGTACTTCCGTTTTGCCAAAAGGGTTAATCGAAAAATTTTACCATGATATGAATATCACAGAGTGCTATTCATGGGTTGGAATCGGACAAAAACAAGTCGTGTTGGTCGAAATAGGTTTCAAAACCCTAATTTTTTTCATACAGAATATTTATGCTTTCATTCTGAAGGAAATCATCACTATAAAACCGGATTTTTTAATGTAAATATTATTTGAATGTAAAATAATTTTTCTAATGAATTGAAAAAATAAAATTGTGAAATTGCAATAAAATTTTTTGGAAAGATTTTCATCAATGTAATGAGCAGGATGGGCTCATTATTTCATGGTAAGTATATAAGGTTAGAAAGAGATGGTTTTCAATTCCCAAATGAGAGAATAGCTCAATATTAAAAAAAACGAGAAGAAAAGCGATTTATATTTAATATATTCGCTTCAGTATGCTATATTGTCTATGAATGAACGCGATCTCGTTGGGAAAAGTAAAAGCCATTTAAAAATAAGGTTAATTAAATTGTAGCCGTTTCGACTTTGATAGTCCTCAAAAAACGGAGTCGAATAATATTTTCCATCAATCTCAACGTAAAATTCACGGAAGCTTCGACCTGCCGGGGATCGCAAGAGGTTCTATCTCCAATCAAACGAGTTTCATTTAGTGGGGTAGGGATGCGATGTTGGCAGTGGTGACCATGGAAAAGGGAAACGTTTTTGAGACGAAAACGGATTCCTGTCTCTTTCTCTTCCACTTCGCGTGTATTGAGCATGTGATTTATCCCCATCCTCACGACCAAACGGAATGATATTCATTTTCATCGGAGAAGTGGAAGCATCTATTGACTTCAAAGAGGGCTGCATTCTTCCATTCCCGATTCGATGACTCCCTAAATTTTCCGAAATGTGTAATCTCGACCCGTCTATCTTGAGGGTCCTTCCACGACCGCGATTGCGAGATGGCTCCTCCTAGATATGCCATTGTTATGAAACACACTCTCCGTGGGTATCCGGGACCTCCAATCAAGCGTAGCCGCATCCTCCATCTGCCTTCCCTTGAATTGCAAAGTCAAGCGATGTGGAGCCGATAGGCAGTATCTCATAACGACCATCGCGCGGTAGGGCCAGCGGGAATGCATTATAAGTGAGAGGCGGTTGAAGCGTTAGTGGGGAGCGTGAGAGGGAGAGCGGAGAGACGGGCAGGTGAAAACGACCAAGCGAGGAGTAAGGATGTGTCTGGTTCTGGAAGGGGAAGTTAGGTGATCGCAACTTCCCCTTCCAAGCCCGGGGATGGAACTGGGAAAAGGATGTCGGGAGGGCAATTTCTCGAATATAGATGGATTAAAGATAGCGAAATAAAGACCAGAGCTCCTCCAATGACGTCCGTTCCACATTCTTTCGTTTCGAGCCACAGAGAATTCTCGGTATGATCCAGACAGAATTATAACACATTCTTCAGCATACGTTGAATACAACCGCGATGGCTTGCGGAAGAGATTTGTTGCATCAACCAGTCATTATTAATTATTGGATAAATGTTAGGTGTTTGCAAGTAGATCAACCTAAGATTTTAATAAAGGGCTGGTTAATGAGTTATGATCATTTAATGATGCAGAGATAAAACCATTTATTTTAATAACCGTGACAAAAATACACGTGCGCGAAAAAGGTTCATCGTTGTGACGCATTCAATTTGGTAAGATAATGGCCGGCAGTGGAAATAATAGTAGGGACGGAAGCGTAGACATATTGGTAGGGGAAGAGTTTTACAACACAAACACTATTACGGGTATGCGACGATGGTCTGAACTAATGGCGGAAGCAGAAGCGGCAGCACAGTGAGACGATTTCTTGGTGGCGATTTCGAAGGAAAAGGCGGCATGGTTGTTCAGACAACAAATTTTAATCGTGTTTTTGGGGTGTAATAGGGCGTAAGTAGGGCGACTAGTGCGAGGGATTAAGTGGGCTCTAATAACGCCGCGCTTCTTCTCTATGCTTCACCCTTCCAGTTTTATCCCACCTATTCCATTTCACTTTGCTTCAATGTCCTTCTCCACCCTCTATGAGGGTGTCTTGTTAGAATGTCACCGGTGACGGGTAGATTGGAGTGGGCGGTTTTCAGCGATAGGGAGAAACCTCCAAACCCATCAAGATTTGATGTCCAATATTCAAAATCAAATTTTATACTAATGAAAGAAGTAGACCGTCAATACTCCAATGGCATTTTGACAGACAGCTCCAGAAACGGTATGTCAGTCAGTAAGGTGATAATTAAATATCGAAACATGTAGGTAGACTAATTGGTGACTTAGAAGCACAGAAATGTTGACCATGGTCCGTATAGTAGTACATGTCATAATTAAGTGGCCTTTTGCTTTGGTTTGGATGGGATAACAGTGTTGAAGTGGTCTTTCAAAATTCCAAATATTGGTAAAAACTTTACAGTATAGAACTGACTAATTTTCATTATAATTGTGGTTTGTGTGGCCAATATATGTTTAAATATAGGTCACACATTGTTTAATATCATGCTATTATCAGGTTGTAGAACCGTTTAATTTACAATTACTCGCTGCAAGATGTACATGGTTAAATATACTATGTTATCTTCGAAGTAAATATTTTAATCATATCTCTGCAATAAAATCACTTGTTCAAAAAACGAGGTTCACACATCTAAAGTCCTCACAAGCGGCCTCACCTTGTCCTTGGACGTAATAAACAGCAGCTCCAATATATGAAATATATCATAGTTGTAGATCTGAAATAAATCTCTCTTTGAAGACAGGAAAATTATGGAAAACAAAACGGTTTTTAATCAGTCGATAGAAGGTTCAATACCTTGTTACTAGAAGCTGGTTCACATAAACCCTTTCTAAAAAGGCGGTGCTTTGGAAAGCCTTAGTAATTACAGACCGATTTCTTTTTCATAGGAAACCTGCAAAGTGTTAGTCAATATTATAATTATTAGCTACGAGGGGTATTTTTAACTTTTAATTTTTACTAAAAGTAATCAAGATAGAAATAAGTTTTATTTGTTATGTTTCGGATTTCTCTGCATAGTCACCATCCAGATTTATACATTTCTTATATTGTTTTTCTACCTTTCTAAGACCGTCATTGTAGAACTCAGCATTTTGCGTTGAAAACCATTGTTTCACATTCTATAAAAATGTCATGTGTTTTGTCGAATCTCCAAACTCGCAATGATTATTTGAGTTCTGTAACAAGGAGAAGCTACTTGGGGTGAGGTTGGGATAATGTGGGGATGCGACCAAGCTCAAAGCATCATTGCTTTGATTCATCAACTGCACCACAAGATGACTGAGCATATGCACTGTCGGCAAGTAAACGGATGCCTTCGGTGATCTTAACGCTCCGTTTTGTTTTCACAGCATCACGGAATTTGCTCAGTAGTGTGCAGTAAGAGATATCAGGGGTGTCTGACTCTTTCCCACGTAGTCTGTTGAGGTAAATCCACGACAGCTCCAAGAACATACAGCATGAGCTTCCCTGTTGACTTCTTCTCTTTGGACTTCTTAGGGGAGGAGAGTCATTATACTTCCACTCCTTTCTCATTCTTCTCCTTGGTCTCTCGATCATATTGATAGGTTCAAGGTTCATCCATTTTTACCAGGTGACTCTTGTCTCCTCCGCTGTATATTATTCTGTAATTATCATTCCAGTAGTCCCCGCTTTCCTTCCATCTCATCCCATATAGACCGATAATCTCTATAATACCTCTTTCCATCTCTCGCTTAATATGCTCTAATTTCCCTGTCCTCAAAATTGTCGTAACGTTCCATATTCCTATTCTAACTATTTTCGTTTTATTCTACGTCTTCCGTTCTTCTGCTGTTATTTTTCCCCTGCAATGGTTTCGTGGGATGACGTCTGCGGAAACCTTGCATCCCCAGCTTCCGGGCACGACCCACGGCCGCTTGGGTATAGTCTCGCAGTTGCCAGGACTCAATTTTTCGTTTTCTGTCATCATTGTACTAGGTTCAAGTTTCGTCCATTTTTACCAGGCGACCAAATAAATCCTCCATCTTGCTCCAAAAGGTTCAACATCTCCCTTGACGGGTCGAGCTGTGTTTGCTTGTCGGTAGTTAGGGAACCCAGTGTGATGACACAATGATGTGCAGTTCATTGTGAATCATTTTCCACACAATGCCTTAACTAAGATCAGTCTCATTTATTATCATTTAGACAGTGGATCTTTGGTGTAATAGGATAAAGTTTTTTACTTTCTTCACTGTGGCAGCATCATCCATGACTGATTGTCTACCACTTCTTGGATCGTCTATGAGGGACATATGACCAGTTTTACAATTCCTTCTCGGGTTTACAACTCTGTCATATGACGGGCTTTGCTTTCCTTGAGCTGCCATCATTTCGTCGTGGATTTTCTGGGGACTTTAACATTTGAAAAGAAGTAAGCAATCAAACGGTGAGCCGCTATTTTATCCATACCAGTATTTACTTCAATTTATGTGTGCCTGAAAAAAGCAATTTACATCAAAAGCTGTAATTTATAACTTTATGTACTTAAAAATCAATGAGTATGCAGAACAAATTTTAGCCAGATATTTCATCTCTGTTATATCTCGGTTATTTATTAGTAACAGTTATTTAGAAATGATACCCCCGCGTATAAAATTGTCTATCTGGACAGTAGGAATACACTCAGGCATAACAAACACTGGTTCAGGAAACGCAGATATTACGAAACACAAACCAGCCTTTTCGTATATAATATATTCTAATCATGGAAACCCAAAAGAATGCTACATTTATGCAATCAAAGACACTATTCAACAAGACCTACATCTACGTATTGCCCATTAAGTCGCAGGAAGGGCGTATTTAACGGCAATATCGTTCAGGTGAAATCAGTACACAATCTAATATTTAATGGTCCCTACGGGAAAGTGGCTGGCTGGATTATGGAATACATATCCATCCGTAAAAAGGCCATCCAGGATTGAAATATTTAAGAGGCAGACGTGGAGTCTTCCTCATGGAAATTAAAGCAAGTTCAGGAGTGCCGCTGAGAAGTGTTATTGGACCCCTACTCTTCGTGATGTTTATCAAAGACCTTATCGAAGGTATTAAATGCAGTAACGACCCACATTATTATGTAGCAATCTTAGATTACTTACAAACGACATAGTGAAAGAAGGCCACCTGAAGATGGCTTGCTTCTATCCAATGATATAGACCAGATATTTGGGTTTTCCAGGAATAGGGGTTATAATTAAATGTCAGAAAATATACTCAATGAAATTTTGAGTTTCAAAAAGATAAATATGATATAAATTATAAAATAGTTTGAATTGGGCAAAGCATTTCGGAAAATAAATATATAAGTGCTGCACTGACACAAAATATATGGTAAACTCATGGTAGAATATGCAGATCAGTTTTAAATTAGACGTGTTTCACTAGAAGGGCTTTTAATATACATCTACTTAATATCCCGCAAGGGACCCCAAGGGCGTGTGACTGAGGTGTTAGGTCACCACCGCATTCAACACAAATTTATACAATCCACAAACAAAAAATGGTATACATTCATGCAAAACCCCTTTCACCCCACACACATGCAAACACACAAATATCAGCTAACATACACATGCGCCTACAAATATACCTAATATATTTGCAATGTTCAATTTTGTTACGTCTTGTAAATTAAATGTGTTTAATATTTCTAAAGTGACTTCAGTTTCTTTCTCTTAAGATTTCTGATTGTTCGGGGAAGGAATGAGTATTTGTATCTTATGCACTGGAATCTATCCCTCAAATTTTATCTTTGTGGTCTAATCTACCTACGTAGTGTAGGACTATTATAATTCCTTTATTGTGATCGATGAACTCATTTGTTTTGAATCTTTTCAAAAGACTGTCTCGCTTGTTCTCTTCGTATTACAAGTTGGCTCCCAGCCTAAATCCTCAAAGAGGCCTGTTACACTTCTGTTCTTATTATAACAAATTTTAACGAATCTGGCGGATTTTCTCTGGACTTCATATACTTTTTGCCAATTTTTCTCCCAAGGATCGCCAATAAATGCGGCATATTCCAAATGAGGCCCAAATAGAACAAAATCACACCTCTCTTTAACTTTCTAATTACGTTTCCCCACCACCCGTTAAATGAAGCCGGTTTCTTTACAACGGATCCGCATATAGTCCTGATATGTGATTCCCATGAAAGGTTTGGTACTAGGACTATCCCCAAATATTTAAAATGATTTGGCTCTAGTTAGGACTGGACCCCTATTTCATAGTTTATGTCCTGTTCGCTACTTCCGTTGTTGCAAAATTTCAAAACTGCGCATTTGTCTACATTAAGTATTAATTACCATTCCTTGCACCAATCTTGAGATCGAGTCTAGGTGTCTATAGAGTAGCATGCGATCTAGTTGGCTCGTAATTTCCCTGTATACCACCGTGTAATATAATGAGAATGTAGGAGAGAATTGGTACTTGGCTATAGTTACCCACATATAGAATACACTGCAAATATTTTGGAACGATAATCATTGGTTGCAACCTGTACATGTCTCAGACTGCTCAGTTGCGATTGGGGAACGGAGAGTCCGGATGGGCAGTGTTAGGAAGAGGTCTAAGGCAGGGTTGCCCACTATCACCGGTACTATTCAACGTATATGGGGAGGAAATGATTAAAAAGGCATGGGAAGAACTGGAGGTAGTAATGAAAGTCGGAGGGGAATTCGTAAAATCGGTTAGGTTTGCTGATGACCAAGAATTAGTTGCTCAGTCAGCTAAGGGGTTGCAAGCATTGCTGAGCGAATTGGGGGTTCAGTGCGATAGATATGGGATGAGAATCAACATTAATCAAACAAAGGTTATGCCATTTTCCAGAAACAAAAAGGCTAAGCTAAACATTAATATAGGAGGCGAAAAAGTAGAGCAGGTAGAACAGTTTATGTATCTCGGAAGTGTTTTGGACCAATACGGTGAAAGTAGTAGTGACCTAAGGAGAAAAATTTCGCTAGGCAAGGAGGCTTTCTCATGAGGGAGGGAGTTGATGACGGGGACGATGAGTAGGAAGGTTAAGAAAAGACTCGTAAAAACTTAGATATTGAGCGTAGCTATGTACGGCGCGGAAACTTGGTCGCTGAAGCAGGAGGTTAGACGTAGATTGGAGGCTTTTGAAAATGTGGGTCTGGAGAAGAATGAAGAAGGTGAAATGGACCGCAAAAAAACAAATGAGGAAGTACTTTGTATGGTGAGCGAGGAGAGGGGTTTGCTGAGAGAAATCCTACGGAGACAGGAAAAATGGATGAAAGGCGTATTGATCGGCAGTGGGATGTTAAGTAACCTCTAATAGAGGGGAGAATGTTAGGCAAACGAGGAAAGGGCAGGAATTGGATAGGAATGTTGGACGGGATCAAGGGAGAAAAGAGGTATACAGAGATGAAGAGGGACCTGATACAGATTAGGCTGCTCGATTGTGTTTTGTTGGGGTCGCAAGTTAATTATATGATAGTTGCGTCCATCCAAAAACCTACATTCACCGGGAGATTACCTTATAATAATCATTGGTTGAAATAAAGTACTGGTACATTCTGTTAGGCTTGGGAAAAGTAGTTGCGGTAATCGAGAAAGAGTCAAGAGTATGCTGGGTGAATTAGACTGTGAGCCTCATGGTTCTCAAAGAATGCATGCAAGGCTTATACTCGAAAAATGGCACTTTAGTTTTATTGCGTCACAGATAGAATAATTATTACCCCAAATTACATTGGTTAATTCGACTGCCGGGTAAAATTAAACAGATAAACACCTTCCCATACAAATCCTAGTAATTTTTATTCCCTCGCACGATACGCAAATATATATTAAATCAAACCAATGGACCAGACCGGATTTAAAATTTTTTATTCTAAGCGGATTTTGAATCACCTCGGCTCAAGAGCAATCCTGGGTCGACTTTAAAACGTTAGTTAATATAGCTTTAGGATGAGATTTACAATGAGATTTGATGAAGAGCTTTACTTAATTTTTATTATAAAACACAGCTTCTGAATAAGTGACTCCGGAGGTAATCTATTTTAAAAATATAACATATTTACTTCTAGAATTTAGATTACTGAGGGAGAAACCGAAATGTATCCTATTTGTAGAAACCGTTTTTCTTTGCAGACGTTAGGAGAAAACGAGGAATAGGGTTACTTTTATTAAAAGTTTCATTTCTGAAGAAATCTCGGTTCCTCGCTGAGAGAGTTGGAGAGATTTATTTCTCGGCTGAATGCGAACGCTCAAGAAAGATATATATTCACCGGAGCAGGAGGAAAAGTCTCTGGAAAAGTATAAGGATGCGGGGGACCGAAAAGCAAAGGCAGGTGAAGCCTTCTCAGAAAAACAGTAAAATTTCCATATGTGCTCGGATGAAGATTAAAGACATCACAGGCCAGGACGCGAAGAAATTTGCCATCCTAATGTGAGAATTAAAAAGGAATTCTTTCCATGATAAGTAAGAAATATTCTGAGGAGAATGACTTTTGGGGATTGATCTCATTTTTGGCGGTAGTGTTTCTACCCGAATTATCATTTTCACTTTCCAAAACATCAGTTTTCCTCAAAATGGATCAAATAGTAGATTACAATGCTTTGTTTTCTGGAATTTCTAAATTTCTGTTGGCTCTGAATTTGAAAATCATATTGTTTTCCGCAGTGTGGATATCATATGCTTTAATTTCTAAAGCTGCTAAAGCATTGATCTGAGGGATAAGAGTTTTTGGGTGAAAAAAAATTTATTTTAAAATTATCAAACATCATTAAAAAGTGATAAATCCCAAGTAAAATAATAATGTCTCACAACTGCTTCCGTGTGTAAATTTGTTTCAGAGTTTACTTTGTTTTTCCTAGCATATTCATCAGCCGTTTTGAAGAGATTGATTGTTATCATTTGGACGAAAGGTCGTCCGCTGGAGAAAATGCAAGATTTCGCTTCCGTGGGTAATGGAATCTGTGGTGACAGGTCACATCCACGTCTCTCACAGGTACGAGGTGCTATTGGACAAGGGAAACATATCTTCAGTACCTACTCCTAATCTGAGGGCACTGCGTAGGCATAATCACCAGCATACGGGAAGAGAGGGAATCATTGCAATGGGTAGATTTCACTTCCGCCGTGTAATATTTCTAAAATTGCGTAGGGTCCAACGGGATAGAGATTCCAAATATTGTTTCATGAAGTGCGTACCATAGGGTGTGGTTCTTTACATGGCGAAGGCGGCTACATTGGGTGTGGGTTGGTAGTAGCTAATAATTTACACCAAAAACTCTGATTCGTAGGAATTAGGCGTTCGAATTAATTCTTAGTCTTCTGCGATGTCTATCTGATGAAAGATCCATGCTGCTTCCGGAAATTACCGTCGCGTAGGTGAGTTGGTAGACAACTGTTTCGCCCCTATTCCTGGAGGCATCTTCAGGTCGAAGTGATCTGCGTCGCGATTTGGTATATATATGGATATAGGAGACGCTGACTTTCCCGGAGCTCTCAGATTCGCCCTTTCTTGGTGGCGAATAGGAATAATCCTTTTCCATGTGGAAGTCAGGGTGTAGCCGTCCTCAGCGTTGAAATTGTTGTTGGGATTTTTCATTATTTCTACCGCTTCCCTTTTGAGTATCGGAAAATAATGCCTCTCGCTTGCCAGCACTTCAGTGTTGTCGAAATTGTTCGTGCGTCTGGGTTCCAACCACGCACGTTCGGCAATTACCGAGAGTCGTAACTGTTTTCTTTGAGTAGCCCTTTGGTGCTCCTTGGATCTGAATCTGATGAAACTTCGTGTTTTGCCGATATACGAGGATTTAGGATTTCCCATATCTAAACATGATCTCACATACGCTTTCGTGCATGGAATTGGGGTGGGGTTCTTTTACCAAATACTCTTTACCCCATCCTTTGACTTGTGGCGTTTGCCAAATAATTTCATTGTACCCTGTTTTGAAAGGTAAACTGTTTATAGCTATTGGAGTTTTTTGAATTATTCATTACTGTTAGCCGTAAGAGCTCAATTCATTCATTAACCTGTCAGATTCCTTTTATTTTACCACGCCATGGAAATGGATGGCTGAAATTACCAATATTTGGATTGAAATACTGTTGACTTGCAAATGAAGGCACCGCTAAAAAGGTTAACTAGATATCAGCCACAATGTCACTGCTATATCAATTCATACTAGCATAAATATTGTTCGATAAGAGCACCTAATTTGGCAAAGGACATAATTTAAAGATTATGCAACAATAGCCTTAAACCAATTCCTCAATCAAGTTGGATAAGCTATACTAAACCATGCAGAAGAAAACTATGACTGCCAAAAAAAAGTCATTCAGCAACTTCAGAACACCATTGAGATTGGTGGGTATTTCATTTCCAGTGCAGAATATTGCAGAAGCTTACATTCGTGTGGGTTTTTGGTCCTTCCATATGCCTTCTTCAAAGAGCACGACATTGCATGCTTCATCTCTACGCACTTCTACTCTTCATTTGAAGCATGGGTCACATCTCTTTCTCCGAATCCTCTGGGAAAAATTTCATAAATCTTTTCTCATTATCATCGAACCCTTTTTTCCTTAGCCACCTAAAAGCTCAAAGGAACCTATCTTATTCAGAATAGGCAGCCCTTATTACGGTCTCGACCTGGTCATCAATTAGGCTGAAAGGTTCCCACAGTAGTCGTTCTCTATATTGCAGACTGATTTGAACGAGGAAATTGACAATTGTCCGACACATTCTCATACAAGTCCACACCAAAAAAGACCCTTACTCAGAATTTTAATCTGAAATATTATTTCTCGAGGGTTTTCGCCCCTCTGAACACTTCTTCACTGCAGATGTTTTTAACCTCACGTAATTGGTCCTAGCTTTTTAATTTGGGCTAAAATAAAACTGGCATCCCATACCGAAAAATTGTATCTCCCTGCAGCAGGACGACAGCGAGAATATCCGCCCTAAAAACCCACTACCACCAACTGATGGTCGACGCTCTACCGTCACATATTAAATAAACAAACCATTTCCTCAACCTTCTCCATTCAATCTCTCTTCCTCAGGAAAACCTAATCATACTGGCCGCAGCAGACGTCACATCCCTTTACACCTCAATCCCTCACTCTGAAGTTCTCGCATCTCTCCGCCACCATCTATCCAAACGACTCCACTGTACAATATGAGCGCTGAATTTCTTCTGAATATATCCCAACTTATTCTAACGAACAATTTCTTCTCCTTTCATTTAAAACATAGCTTTTAGAAAAAATGTTTTAAGACGCTGAATACATTGTCCTTCGAATGCAATCCTCCATGTTAGCCACCTCGAGAACAATTTTTTCTCTTGATACTACCTGCAACCTCCCTTTTCGGTTAGACACATAGTTGATATACTTATTCTCCGATTACAAATCATTGATTCCTTTGAAATACATATTTATTTCCTCTATGCGTACTCCTCTCTTTCCCCCTCAGCTCCATTAACTCATCCTCCAACATTCTTTCGACGTCAATATATCATTCTCAAATAATGTTCCACATCTTTATCCACATGAAACCCGCTAATAAACAACGGTAACTAAACTGCGTCAGCTGCCATATGTCGCTCACTGGATGCTCTCTTCCGTGTCCAAATGCCATACGCTGTCACCGGATCTGAAGCGATCCTTACACTGGTGACAATTCTCTCGCAAATTTACACAACTGTATCCTTAACCCCGGATGTCGAATATTCCTTATGAATAAAAATGGAAAAAGGAAAGGACTCACATTCGTACACAAATTCTCGCATACGAGTACATTTCAACAAAGTGCATCTTAGAAGACGGGCCCAATACATCTATATCTACGCAATTCCCCGAAAACCACCGCAAAAGCGTGTGACTGTGGGTGGCAGGGCAGCACCCGAAATTAAGAAAAAACCGCATTTAAAATTCACAAATGTACAAATCCACAAACACATCATGGTACACAAACTCTCTCCTTAACCGCGGATGTCGAATATTTCTTATGAATAAAAAATGTTCTGGACTTTCAACAGTGCAATATATACCAAAACAAAAATTCGCACAACTTACTTCCTAGGAATTCCTTCTCTCGCATATCCTTTAAATCTTTTACCCATCCAGAAAAATCAGATAACAACGGTTAACATTACCTGAAATACCAATAATCATTTTTAAACGTCCGCCTATCTATTTAACACTTGGAACTCCAATAGATACTATTATTAAACCTTAAATACCTAAAAAATACGCAGCGACACCTTGCAATCGACAATAGGTAAAATATGTCTCATCTCCTCCTTTTTTTGCCTCCCTTCACGGCTCACACATATTTTTCCATTCCTCTCTACTCCACCATGTACCTCTCGCATAATACTATATATACGAAACTTAATTGCAAACTGTGCTGTTCGTTATATGTTGAACAATATATGGGTTGTGCGAGCAAGTATTGAAATTTTCAGAAAAATAGATCAATTTCGGATATTTCTAAAATGCCTCAAAATTCTTCAAAGTACATTCCTTGAGGGGGATTTTAGAATAAAGAATATATAACGGATTAAAGTGACGTTTAGAAGTGGTGAACCGCTAAAGACACTGATAATTGGCAGACGGTTAGCAGTTGACGTAATTTCTATATGCATTTTGGTGAAGCAAATATTAAGTATATATTGAGGCGGTCCTCAAACCCTCTCTGCTGTAAGCAATAAATGTTTTTCTCGCTTAGAAATTATATAAGTGATGATTTCGTGGAAATTTGTTTTAGTCACAGAATAAAATAGATTTAGTATTTTTTAGTAGAAATTAGATAGTATTTAGTTTAGCATGAAATACATAGTCTAGCCAAATTTTAAAAGTGACGCTAATGACGGTGGAGCTGTGGGTATTTTTTTTATGATAGTATTAGTGGACAATGGAGGTGAATTCACGTATTTATTATTTTTGGGCGAAATATGGGTTGTTTCGCATTAATTACACTGTGTATATAATTAATTCAAATGACGATATGCATAAAAAGTGATTTCCATAAACCACATATTAGATTTTTCATATTGTTTAATCAAGGAAAAGACCAACTCCAGGAGCAAATACATAAACACGCACATGGACGATTATTACTTAGGCTCAATATCACCGTGGTTGCAAAACTTCCAAGAAGTTTTGTTGTTCAATTTAAGGAGGCAAATATTTTATGATTCTTCGGAGCATCCTTCCAAATTAAATGGTGGTTTCTCCTTGAGGTTAGGGAAGTTTTGTTACTAAGTGGTAGTAAAATTTGCATAGGTTTTAGGATATATTTTAATTTAATGAATTGTCTTATTACGGAGCCCGTAGTACTATAATCCACAATTCCGTTTCAGAAGTTATCCCCATAAAACTCCGCAAGCCACCCCAACGGGATGTCACGAGGGGTGTTTTGTCGATAGCCATGTTTTTGCAATCCCAAACATTACACCTCTAAACAAGTTATATAGTATTGATTATGAATAATGAGTGGAAATCCCTGAAAAAGAATAATTAAGTTAGTTCAAAATTCTACCAAAATGAATTCTCTATAAATGAATAGATTGCAAATATCAAATTTCAAATTCATTAATTAAAATATTTAATGTCTTTTCGAATACATTTTGCAAAATTTTAAAACGAATTATTATATAATTGCAAAATTAAAGTGTTTTTAATATACATTTACCACAGAACTATTTTGTCAATTTAAATTTGTGGAGTTATATAATCTGAGATCGGGAAAATGGTGGGTTGTCCTGGATATCTGCGAAATATATTCTAAAAATTATGCCTCAGAAGAGGAGATGTGTGGATCCCTAGAATAGGGTGAGGGCGTGAGTGTAATGATTTTAGTTTCAAAACAATACCTCAATTGGAATACGAATGAAAGCAAAGGAAACGCCTTTATCGTAAATAATCTTCCTACATCGATTTAAAATTAGCTTGGAATCCGTATCCATATATTTTCTGGGAAATGCTGTCTTCGGTTTTAGATTGATAATCAAATATACCGTTACTTTGCCAGGTAAAGTTTAATTCTGGAGGATATTTATGTTGAAATGATGATAAAAGAATATATGGAAGATATTTCTGTAAGCGCCATTCAAAACAATTTTTTCTATGCTTATATTTGAATTATTTATTTTTTGAGTTGGTAAATATGGTTTTTGTATTAATCTTAATAATATGTGGCAATAGCATGTTTGTATGAAAAGGATCGAGATAAGTTTCGAAAAAATGGATGCATTTTAGATATTGGTACAATGCGACAAAATTGTGGACACTTTTGCTAGTGTCATTTTTACGTCTCCATGGTTCCCTGGTGGGCGGATTCTGGAAGTTCCCTAAGGGTATGCGAGTAAGCTTCTTTGACAGGGCTAAGGGTCCCATGATAATACCCTTTGAGGGAAAATTTCACTTTTGGGAATGTGAAATAGACTGCTGGTGCCAAGTCGGGACTGTCCAAAAACTTGAGTGTTTTCATCAAAACTTTGCAGATGATCTTCGTATGCAGACACTCGACTCTGATTTTGGTCGTCCTTGAAGACCTTCGGGACGAATTTAGCGCAGTTTTTATACAGTAATTTAATTATTGATGGGCCTAGAAAGAGGTTTCAATGGGATTTTCGGTCGAATGCATTCCATTATTTTAAAATATTATACATTTTTTATTTGTCTTTTATCTTTCCAAACGTCTGAAGATGAAGATTATCGGTTTGTATGAGATGGGTCTGCACCCTTATTTTAGGATCCCCCCCGTCATCGTGTGCTTGATTATAACCAACAATCCTCAGAACCGTCATCGCTGAGACGGCGATCGACTCGTAGGATTGCGTGGGAGTGATAACCTCTCCGAACAATACAATATTAAATTCCAAATTTCAATACGAGGGTAAGATGCAACGTTCTGCGCCAGACAGAGAGTTCCAATCGAGAAATAGACGACACACAGGTAGGGGAAAGGATAGTAGAAAAGCATCATACGATATCAAAATCTAGCTATGCGTGCCATGAAACGGTCCGTTTCATGGTACGCATAGCCAGAAGAAGAGACGAGCCACATAGGCCAAAACCACATTCAAACACGAAATCCTGCCATACGGCAAAGAAATATGCATTCACATAGAAATACATCTCCTTCGGTGGGTGAAACAGCTCCCTAACGCCATCTCTTGGCCAATGAATCGGAGCACTTTGGCGCTTTATAAGATCGCAGATCTCAGTGTAAAGATGATTTTCTCGATAGCTGGACGTGGCTCTGTTTACCGAGTGTCCGATTTCGCCGGCGACCGAAGCGTCGGCCGCCGGGATTTGGTGAGCGGCACTGCCGGACTCTCTCGGAAATCGAGGTTCCGATCGAGTTTTGTTTCGAGCGGCGGTTGACCGCCTAGTTCTTCCAGAAACGTGAAGTTTGACTCTCGACTTTCTTCCGCCGGGAAGACCGTGCCTTCGTTTTGTTTACTGGTTCATAACTGACCTTGACTGCTAGCTTAGGCTCCTTTTTGTTTTGCTACCGCCAGGTGCGAGTAGCGGAAAGGGAGTGTACACGAGTGATTGTTTTTTCTCTCGCTCTTTGGAGTGGTTGTCCATTTGGCCCGCTCTCCACGCAGGCGCAGTCTCTTTCACGCAGGCGTGCTCAATTTGATCATTTTTAAAAATTGTCATACGTCGCGTAAACACGCTCGCCTTGCAAGTTGACGAGAAGGCGAAACCCCTACTCCGTTGGAGGTCCACCTCTTCAAACTAGAGTCGCTGGGCCTCACACCCGAAGAGATAGTGGCAATCCAATTTGAATACAATCGACATTTGATATTTCTGAAGTTGGCAAACGAAGCTGCAATGACTAGGATTTTAGACAATACTCCGGGTAAACTACCGTTTCCGACTTTAAGGGATCAGAGGACGACGATAACTATTGACGAAACCTCGGGCAGCCCGTGTAATGTCAGGATTCTTCGTCTCCCCGTGGAGACCCGATTGGAAGACATATTTCTCATGCGCGCTCATTCTCACGCGCGCGCACGCACGCGCGCGCGCATACACACGCACACGCACGCACGCGGACAGACACGGACAGACACGAACAGACGCGGACAGACGCGGACAGACGCGGACAGACGCGGAGAGACACGGAGACACCGAGAGACACGAAGAGACACAGAGACATAGACACACAGAGACATAGACACACAGACACACAGAGACACAGATTGTTCTTTGTATATATATATATATATATATATATATATATATATATATATATATATATATATATATAGATGATTTCTTCGAAGTAACACGGAAGTGTTGAATAAAAAACTTAGACAGTAACACACAGCACGAGAACACATACAAAGAACACTCACAATAATATCTTGATAATTTTGACAGACTCGAGCTCCGTCTTCTTCGGAAGATAAGATATGACTGAGGAAAAGTGTACGCGGTGCAGAGAGAGTATGGGACGAGGGAGAGGAGAAAAAAGGTAGTTGGGGAGGGTGAAGGAGGGGTATATGGAGGGGGAGAAAGCGGAGCGGAGAACAGGTGGTGGGAGAGGGGTGAAGGAGGAGGTTATGGAGGGGGAAAGGGAGGCCAGAGGGAAGCGGAGATGGAATAAGGAGGATGCGGAAATAGTAACAAGCGACACAGAAAACTAACAATTCATCCACAGATACCACAACACCCATGACCAAGGCATCAACTCACCATGTCATCATAAGGGCTTGACAAGTCAAAACCCAGGACAAGGATGACAAAATGTATGCGGATGAATAAATTGTCCCACCACCTCGCAAGAAATAAATCCACCTCCATCCACTCCAGCCCCACCCCCCCATTTAGTGAACGACATTGAGACCCGGATGTTGATAGGCTTTACACAGCCATATAAATGCCAATTCCATTGTTTTTAATTTTATAGGGTTATCGGATGGGGGAAGGGATGCTAGCACGGAAACATTGTAACAGTGGTTGAAGGGGGTGTTGTGGTCGGAGGCATGTTTTGGGATGGGAAGCCCCGCGGACGGGGAAGAGGGATTACATGAGGTGCGATGATTGTTCACCCTGAGGTTCAGGGGTGTAGAGCACTGGCCTATATAAAACCGGGCAGAGTTTCCAAGTCAGAAGATGGATTACATTCTGAGTGGTGTGGTGGTGAAAATAGGACAAGTTTTGCATCTTGCTCGCAAGCACGGAGTGGGTGTGATTCTGGTGGTGGGAGGGGATTTGGAAAGAGGCTTGGTGGATTTGAGATCTGATAGTTTGGCGGGCCGTTTGAAGGTAACAGAAGGGCATTTAGGAAGAAGGTTGCACGAAACGTTGTGATTTTTGAGGATGGGGTACAGGTCTTTGAGGATAAATGTAAGGGACTGGATGCCAGGGAAGTACATGGTGCATATTGAGAGACGGTGATAGCCTGTGGTTGAGGGAGGGTTGGGGGTGTAGAATTGTTTTAGGATTTTTTTGTGAAGGAGAGAATCTGGGTATCCCCGTTGGAGGAGGGAATGGTGAAGATTGTTGAGGTATTTGTTGAGGGATTCGGGATGGTTGCAAATGCGGTGCCCGCGGATAGAGAGGGTGTAAGGGAGGGAGCGTTTGGTGTGGTAGGGGTGGCAGCTGTTAAAATGAAGGTATAGTTGTTTGTTAGTAGGTTTAGTATATAAGGAGGTTAGAAATTTGTTGTTAGTTAGGGAAATATTTACATCAAGGAAAGTGATCTGTGATAAGATGTTGGAAGTGAAAGAAAGAGATGATGAACCATTAAGTTGGGAGATGAAGGAATTGAGGGAGTGTATGTTGTGTGGCCAGAGTAGAAAGATGTCATCAATGTACCGGAGCCACAGAAGGGGTTTAAGAGGGTAACTGGAAAGGAACTTCTCTTCCAGGACACCGAGGTAGAGGTTAGCGTATGACGGGCTGAATCTACTTCCCATGGCACAGCCCTTGATTTGGAGGTAAAAATTATATATATATATATATATATATATATATATATATATATATATATATATATATATATATAGATTAAAACAGATAACACGTAAAAGGACACTCACACTCTAGATGATTTAAGCTTTCGGCCTACTCCGAGGCCTTCTTCAGGTCAGACTGAGAGGTTTTGAGGGAAGAGAGCCTGGGGAAGCAAGAAGGGGGGCGGAATGTTTAGGGACTGTTTGGAAAGAAATTAAAGATGGCGGTTAAGGGTGGGAATTTTAAAGGATCGGAAATATAGGATGTATGCGGATTCGCGAGTTCTCACCTCTATGTTGGTGGCTGAATCGGGTAGGGATTCTAGAACTGTTAAGGAAAAGCATTCGTCAAATGATAGGTTGTGTGAACTTGCGTGGGAACAAGATTATATACTAGTAGTCATCCTTCTCATACCAAACGCTCAATTCCCAACTCTCTCTCTATCCGCGGACATCGGATTTGCAACACCACAGCTACCCTCAACAAATACCTCCACAATCTACACCATGCACTCCACAAACGCGGTTACCCAGAAAAGCTCCTACAGGATAAAATCATCTGTCAATGTCTTAGTTTCCTTGCCTTATATTTTTACCTTATGGATTTTCTTTGGATTATTACTTTATCTGTTTTATCTCCTTTCCTGGTGCAATTAGTAAAATTACTGTGCATCTTAATTAAAGCGCACGGCTTTACCATATTGTACTCTTTCCGCGTGAGGTATTAAATAATTTCATAGAAAAAGTTCATATTTGTCATTATTTTAATCATGGGATTATTACACCTTTTCTATTTAAATATTTTATGGGGTACAGAAATTGGAAAGAATATATTTTACACGAAATTATACTCCAATTTGATTATTTCAATGAGATATTACCTCCATTGTTAAATGAGTGGGGAACATGTTTCTGAATAAGATGCTTTAGATTTTACTCTAGGGTTCAAAGTACATTTTAAGTCTTTTTCCCATTATTTATTTCCGCTAGTTTTTCTACCGTTGGTATTCTGATGGGAAATAACCAATGCTGTTTAAGCTCTCTCATTTATTTAATTCGTTTTACGATTCTAAAATGTAGTAAAATTGCTTGTTCTAAATTCAAACTAGAGTTTTCAGAAGTTGGGATCTATAACGATGAATTTCTCTCCGATAAAGTGTTTTACCGAACCGACACATTCATGATTCACCTTTTTATACGTAAAATTCTGTTTTATCGGATGAATGCCTTGCTGGAGAGTGCTCTTTTTCAAACGGATTTTCTGTGTACTCGGTAGTAAATAAGAAAGTCAAACCACTCTCTCGCTGAATAATTTTATTTGTTCTAATTGCTATTGTCAAAAATATAATTTTATACACGGCCTACCATTTACTTGAATCCAAAATTTTATGTGAAGTGCTTTTAAGAGATTTTGAATTTAATGCAGTATGGAAAATAAAAATATCATGAAAGTTTCTGGGAAAAGGGAAATTGAGTTCCAATGTATTTATCAGTGAAAAGCTTTTTAAGTGGAAAAATATGCCCTAAAATTGTGTCTCTTCCTTGAGCACTGTTTCAAAACCGCAAACTTCGTTAGAGTTTTCGAGACACTTACAGTTAAAATTACTTTGTTGTAAGTCAGAATAATATAGCCGCATAAAAAATGTGTGGTTAACACATAGGGGATATGATGAATTGTTCTTAGAATATTTGGATACTGGTGTTCTATTTGATATTGTGGTTGATCTGAACTAATATTTCCAACTCTAAGAAATAATGGCTCAATGAACTAATGTATTTCTGTGATTTGATTGGTCTAAATATTCAAAACAGTTCTTTTTCACACATATATATGTGTGTGTTTTTTCATGATTGAAGATATTAAGGAGCTAACTTCTCCGTCAAATGATTGAAAATAGCCGCTCTATTCCGCTTTTACCGATGGAATACGTTTCCAATCTGTTTTATGTAGGTTGAGTAATCTTTGTGGTATTAGTGGCCGATATCTGATGAAAGGGATAAGATGTTTGGAAAGAGGTTTTGAGTGGGTTTTCTCTTAGGCAGATATGTACTCGTTCATAAAATTATGACTGGAACTCATGAGTTGACGAGCGTTCTCCGCTATTTACACTGTAGTAAGGAGGTAAAGTTGTGGCACTATTTATTGCCGAGGGGGAGTGTTGATGCACTTGTTACAAGCAATTTAATAATACTTATAATCATTTAATCGGTTAATTCTCTAGATAAATCGGAAATTTTCTTCTGTAATTCACGATTACCGTTGAAATGACTAGTTTGACTGATATGATAAAAATTAATCACATTGTGCATTACGAAAATTGGCCATTTGAACTTAAGTTTTAAGAGAAATGCAATTACAGGGAAACTTTTGGAAAATGAGTAATATTGATATTAAATTTTTTTAGTATAATATACTTGTAAATTGGCTACAAAAGAAATATGACACCAGCTTGTGTAAGTTAGTGACAGGGGAGATTAGAGTTTAGTCAGTATAAGTTAGAACAATAAATGATCAACGGAACCTAGATTAACATAGTTAGGGAAAGTGTAGTTAGTAAGTGGAAATTTTAGACGCTAAGGCAACTGTGTCCATTCATTCCAGTCAGGATATGAGTAAAGAATGTTTAGATTTTATTATCACTGGATACCTTGAAAACATAAGTTCCAGAATAAGGACTATTCAGCCAGAAGTAATAAATGCAACACACCCTGAGTATTCATACCAATAACCCGAGAGCCTCATTTTTATTCTTTTCCCTGGCCTCCTGTCTCTGTCCGAAACACGCTTTCCTTCCTTACGTAAAGTTTGATTACACAATAATTTTACTTTGTCATTAGGCTGATTTCTTTGGTCATCTGAAAGCACAGTAATTTTTTGTTTTGTTTATAATGAACGCTTTCGGGGAAAGTGGTTTGTATCAAGAAACACCACTGTGGGGTGTTTCTTGATACAATGCGGTACTAGTTTGTTCATATCACTTTCAGTTCGATGCACACACAATACTTTTTAAGTACCACAAATGATCAATATCATTTGCGTAGTGATTAAGAAGATAAAGTATTGGAAAATTTTTGGAAGAAGGGAAAGGTGTGTTATTGGTTACTATAAAAAGAAGTTAGTTTTAGGAAAAGGAAACACTGACGGGGTCTTGAAATTCTAAGAGAGGGTCAGGTTTAGGGAGGGAGAACCCTATTCCTGTGTAGAGACATCGATGAATTCAGTTCTTATGAACTAGTGTGATCAATTTACTTTTGTGTTTTCTGTCTATGCTTGAGATGAGAGCTGTGCATATTGAGGTTTTTGACAGGACAGCTTCAGTTTTGCGGGTGAAGTAATATGCGATTGGCCACTTAACATCCAATGATGATTATAATATTTAAAAATTTTGTTTGTGTGCCTCTAGGTAGTTTTCAAAGTACTTCTTGTATAACTTAGGGACAAGTTTTTTATTACTAACAATAGTTTCATAGTGTTTTGAAATATATTCAGCCTGTATATATTCTATCTTGGAAAATCAGTCAGACAAGATCATAAGTGATGACTCAACTCAGTTTTTTGCATTTTCCTGCGGATGCGTAAACGACACAAGTTACCTGACCGGCCATATGCCTTCTAAATAAAAGCTTTCCTTCGTTATCATGTCGTTTGCCACTGAATCAAAACCCAGAAGTTTATTATATGAAAATATTTTTTTCACTGCTTGGTCTTGAGACTGATTTCGGTAAGTATTACCGATTAATGAATGTATTATGAGCGTGCTTATCATATGCTACAAAAAATACTTGAAGATATTTTGAATCTCCGTTTCACAGATTCTGCGCGAAAAATTGTGATAAAATTGAATGTACCAAGTGTCCAGTTCTAATTGAATGACCAGCGTGGTAACATACACTGTTTCTATAAGTGTGCGTATATTTGTGCTTCAAAGTAATGATTATACTTAGGTTTCCTCTTGAAAATTGCACTGACTTGTAATATGTTAGTAATTATATAAATCCTTAAAAGTTTAAATATTATGAAAAAGAGTTTTATGAATACTAAGATTCACCGATTTTTGGTCAATTTTTTTCTGTCCTGGAGAATGAACCATGTTATTTTTGTGTGAATTTACGCACTATATTGTATGATAGATGGAATATATAGTGTTTCGGCATCCTAGAGATATTTTATGGTATCTCTTACGTAATAACAGTGCAATATGATGTGTGGAGCAATAAATTCTGTGACATTTCATGGTCAGAATCACCATATGATTGATAAATAATCCCTCTATCACTTAAATCACATAAATGATTTTTTCGAATGGGTACCTGTGTGTCAACTTCTAGGAAACGAATATGTAAGCATAGCACATGCTGACTCTCAGGAGTTGGGGAGTCGTTGAGTTAGTGCTCATGAACGAATCCAATGGAGCGCGAAAGGGAACGGCGTTCGTACGTTTCGTGTCTCCAACTGGCGGAGAGCGATATGAGAGTGGATGAGCAGGTGTGCTATAGAAGGTGCCCTTACGGGAATAACAAAGTTTGTGCGCTTTCACTTTCAATTGGGAAGCGTAAGCCGGTTAAACCTGGGCGGGGTCGAGCAATAGGACCGAAGGCTGGATCTCTGGGTGCGGCAATCGAAGAGAATAAAAAATTGGAGAGAAGCTCTGACAAATTGGAGATTTTTTCCATTGAATTCCCGAGCGATTTTTGCTAACATCACTTGATTTTGAGGAATAGCAATCCCGACCCTATTGATTTTTGCTAACCCTAATTTCTTTTCCTGGTACTTGCTGATCACCATTACCCCAGATACTTCCCGTGAAATCGTGGCAGTTTCATTTCCTCCATCAATATTATCCATTTCCATTAACAAAGGAACCTTACCCTGAAGAAATGATTAATTGTTTACTTAGAGATACCCTGTAAGTAATGGCTTTTGCAAGTGACTATATATTTTTATTCCACACTTTGGTCTCAGATTCGATCTTCGCGGTGTAGCGTGTCTCAGTCGTTGCCTTTATGAATCAATAAATACTTGACAACGATAAGTTGAAATATTTGGTCGATATTTTTAAAGGATATGCCTCAACATTGCTAGAAATTAGTATTTGTTTAGAGATTGTTTTGAATTTTGTATATCCCTCCATTGTAATGAAAATCATATTTTCAAATGATATTGCCGAAATAAAGATTCTTTTTTCCTGTGACTGTGTGTAAACACGAAAAACGCAAATTATTGTCATGAGTTACTAAGAATACAGAGACACAAACACTCTCAAGGAAACGTTATAATTAGAAGAGTAGTAATGAAAAGGGTAGTGGTGAGTCATTTTCATTTGACAATGGGTTAATTTATTTATAATTTTCTAATTTATACGTGTAGGTAGGTGTTAGGTTTATAGCCTAAGTGTGGAAGCTATTGCACTTATATAAACATTTTTATCCGTATCTTTGGCCATTGATAACTATTTTCTAAAAATGAAGCAAGTTCAATTAGACGATTTCATTTACTGTCGTTTAATTAGTTCAACTTAATCCTTTATTATATTAGCTACCGTGTATGGTATTTAACTTCACATACGAGTAGGTCTATTTACCTCAAATTTTTGATATTTTGGAGCTGAGTAAAGGTTTTCGTAGCACGGCCGTAGGACACATTTCGCGGTGACCTTTTGGCCTTTGCCACTAGTTTTTGTTTTAATCATCTTCAATGTTAGTTTTTTGAATGAATTATTTTATTTACTGTTTTTAATTTTTAAGTAACTGATATTGTAGCCATTTCCTCGGAAAATACGACAATATTGATTGATTGACAATCTTGTATTGATTTTGTAGAGACGAATATTATAACACTACTAAGACTTTTGCCACGAAGATAGGAAAAAAATAATGTTGTGTCTTTACTATTTCTTCTACTCAAGAATACGATTATTTCGACCATATCAATCACAAAAGTGAACCTATTGAATTTGATAGCTTTCTGTTAAACCTATCTCAACTTTGGTGTGGATTTTGAAATCGGTTTAATTATTCCTATTCAAAGTGGACGGATATTTGCTTGTGGGTGGAGGATAGAATTTCGGACAGTTCTTGCTGGACGTAGAGATTTTTTCGATTTATCATCAGTCACATAATGTCATCAATTAAGGAAAATTAAATTAAAAGTTCTGTAAACAGAACAAATAGGCCTTATTATAGAGAAATGACTTAAGTATGCCTAATATGGATGAAATACGTTGATCATATGGAGGGAGAAGAAAATGAAAATAATTGTGATTAAATGAATAGTTTTGACGTTAGAGGAATTGTATTAGAGTAGCATTTGAACAAGAGCGATGGTAAAATTTTCATTGATTTTGGGCTCATTATTGAAATTGAATTAACAATTTATGTCAGAAATACTTGAAATTATTTCCAGTTTCACGACTATCTATTCCACAATTGTTAAAGATGAGAATTGATCTTGAATATATGTCCATTTAAAAAGCAGTTCTTTTATAAGTCAATTGAATTAGTTATATAAAATAGTTATACAAACGGTTTAGTGTCATAGAGGCTACTTATCATATTGAATATATGAATAAAGACATAATGCACTAGTTACAATCCGTCGCCATTCTTCCCCAAAAAGGCGTAAGAATAATTTATTTTTCAATGAAACATAAATATTTGTTTCATTCATCAAGGTTTAATACACGTATAAACGTAGTTGAAGGTATTCTACAATTTCCACGCAATTTTTGCCCTTAGATTATTCTAAGTGCTCTGGTAGCTCAGAGTACCATGCGGCAGAAGAAGTTTTGGAGAAATATTACTCCTCAAACTGCGATATGAATACAACTATAGGCTATTCTATTATACTTTTACTACATTCCATTGTTTGTAAATAAGGCCATTATACAAATTTTCGTTTTTTCATGGGAGCTATTTAAATATGATAAATATATTTCATACAAAAATCATGATTGGAGTGGTATGGGAGGCAAAATTCGATATGCATTTTAAAAGAGGTAAAAACTCCCGCAGTGAAGATATTTTTATTTCATTGCCCTACACTTGCATTTCGCGCCGGTTTTCGTCCTGTTTTCCTTCCTCGAATGAGGTTGGGAGGGCCACTCGTACCCGACCGCGCGTCAAGTACCCTCTAAGATTACGCGGCCGAATCAAGTGGTTCACTAATTTTCGAACTGTCTGGATCGAGAGACTCTTGAATATGTACCCTACCTCCTGCTTTCCATCTCGAACGCAGAAGCGTTTAGATTTTTCTAATTGCAATCTTTGCTGTTTTATAGGTGTGTGCCGTAATAAACCTTGTAGAAGAAATCCTACCGCAGCAATCGACTCGAAGTCTGTGTTACAGGTTCGCACCCAAAAGTGGTAGGACTAATTTTCTCTGGCGCGAACGGAGCGGCGGAGGGGGTCAGCCTGGTTGGTTAAGGTGGAGGGGGCTCTTAGCAAAAGACCGACACCAACCTCCAGACCACCACCAAGCAAGTGTTTTGTCCGCGTCGAAAAACAAAATGAATTTGTATTTAGAGCAACGTTATTCCGTGAAGTTTTGTGCGGAACTCGGGAAGACGGCAACTGAGACCCTCGATGTGATCAAGCAGGCTCATGGGGACACTGCCTTAAGCCGTTCCAAATTGGCACAAGTTATTTAAAGAGGGTAGGGAGCTCGTAGAAGACGACCATCGCTCCGGACGGCCGTCGACGGCAAGAACCGACGCGAATGTGGACAGAGTGAGGACACTGCTGAACACAGACCGACGCTTAACCAGTGAAGAAATTGCAGACCAGTTGGGTCTGTCTGCACCCAACGTCCAACGCATTATTTCACAGGATTTGGCAATGCACAAGGTCTGCGCCAAGATGGTGCCGAAAATTCTTGCCATGGCGCGCTCGTCGTCAGACAGCTCCTGGCCAAATACGGCGTTGCCACGTTGCCGCATCCACCCTATTCTCCCGATCTGGCACCACCGGACTTCTTCTTCTTCCCCCTGATGAAAAGACAGCTCAAGGGACGACGTCTTGACTCGATAAAGGTTGTTCAAGAGGCTTCGACGGGGGTCATCAACGGCATCCCCAAAGAAAATTTCCAGCGGGCGTACGGGGAATGGGAGCAACGCTATACTAAGTGTGTAGCAGCTGCAGGAGCATACTTTGAAGATTATTAAGTCGATGTAAGTATATCGTCAATAAAATTCTTGTAAAAAAATGAGACCTACCACTTTTGGGTGCGTCCCTGTAGGTAGGGTCACCTTAAACAAAATGATGCTGAGTTGAGTGATGGTATTCACAATTTCAGGGTGGGAGACCACTCACTCTGTCATCATTCGGTTGCATATTAAAAACCAAGAATCTGCCATCAAATTTAATGTCGGCTTGAAAGGTGAGGGTAGCAATCACCTCGTACTAAGCTGAACGGAGTATAAAATTCACCCAATTGCATTAGTGTAAGGGAGCCAATTCCTCTGCCTGGGCCGCCTACGATTTCCCAAGAAGATCTGGTTCCTTGAATATTGTAAAGCATTGGTGAAGCTGAGGGTGAGAAGATTTCGCAGGAATTGATCCAGGATTCTTCGGTCAGCAATCCTACGTCCTACCCTATGGACGGCCATATTTTCCGGTTAAATATTTCATTGTTATCAAATTACCAAGTATCAAATAGTAGAATTCAAGCTTAACAATGAAAATATTAATACTTTTCCACTGGATATTAATGATGTAATGCCTTAAGGTGATTTAATAGATCGGAACTGGTCGTGGATAGATCAATGTGTAATGGAAAAGTGCTACTATTTGCTTCTTATTAAGTTGTAATATTTAGAAAATACGCACTTGGGTATATGATTGAATTTTTCCAAACAATTATTAATAAGTTGAGCAGCTAGGTTATATATAAAGCTGTAATAAATAGCAAACTTGAAATGTATTATAATAATTTAAATCTTCTTCCTTGCCGAGTTCAAACTGTCTAGAGAGTATTTCTTGAAGACTTCGGTAAAAAGTATTTGTATTTGCGTGCTCCTAGTTGTCGAATCGCAAATTTTTTTTTTGGTGAAAGATTTGGTGTTTTCCCGGCGTATCAGCTGCGTAAATTCTTCTCGAGTCCTCCACCGGGTTATATCGTCCATCTCGGCCCATTTTTTTGTATTAAAAATTTAATGAACTTATTTAGAAATACATTTTTCAAGAGAAAAATTGTAAACTGAAAGGAAATGTAAGATATGAGGGTTCTATGCTACATGCAGAGAAAAACGACGTTATCACCAAAGCGTTGCCGCGGGAAAGTGGAGGGTTTGAGGGTCTATATCGTCTTTGAGTCTGGTCCTGTTGGAAAAAAGGACTGATTGCTATCGCATGTTTTTACGGATGTATTTTGAAATTTAGGTGATATCGGATATGCTCATGTTTCCGACTGATTTTTAGGGATGTGTTAAATGGTATGTACCTCTGAGAAGAAGCCCCCAGGTGGGTTCATCTTTCTGAATTCTCCACAAAAGTTTTCCATAATTGGATAAAGTGCTGGTTTTTTAGTAATAGACTTGAATTTTCTTCTTTTGAACATTGTGTATTATCGATTCATTCTCCGTAAGAAGCGTGGTATGCCCTGCTCATGTTCTTTCCTATTATTCAAAATATTTATTTTTAAATTTTAAAGTGATAAACGTTAAGCATTATACATAAAGATACTGAAAATCCCTCGGTTAGTAATCAATTCATTTTACCTCTAATATGTTAATGAAAACATTATACTGTTAGGGAGAGTTAGATAAAATAAGCTCTCCAAAAATCATTTATGTGACAGCAGGAAATTCCTGGGAGAACCTGAATTACGTTACCTGAAGTCCTGCTAATATTATTTGAATGACAGTTCAGTACGTCATATGATACTGACATAACAGGGAAAGTGAAAAATTAATACGCATGAAATTGTTTTGAATCTTGTTGCACCAAGGTCTGAAGTGCGTTCGTGTTAGCCAAGTTTCATTATTTATCACTATTACTATTAATTGGTGTTTAAAGGAAAGAAATTTAGGGGTCTAAAAATTATAAATGCTAAACGTATCCGCTTATCTGGGCTGTCTTACTACTACCTATTAAGGATACATTGTATCGGAGGCATAATTGATTCCCTTAAGGGAAATTAAAGGAATATTTTGTTCATATAATTTAAAGGGACTGCAGGTGATTATTTATAACATCAATATAATCAATCTGAGATTCCAACTTGAAATTCTGAAGAGGGACTATGCGTTTCATCTCGAGCTATTTTAATTTCATTTCATACCATGAACCAAAAAATTCTAAATGCATACAAATGTATGCCCACAAATTCTAGAAAATGCTTTGCTCTTGAGATTAAACATCGCCTGATTTTCACAAAAAATTGAAGAATTTTAGTAAGATGTTAGTGGAAAGTATCATTTCAACAGCTATGGGGTAAGGTGATTAAATTTGTAAAATATAGTCATCAATCTGTTTCACAAGTAAAAGTTCATAAAGCATTTTGTCTTGCGCACCACGTCAGATGACTCAACGCCGAAATAATACAGTGCGACACTGGCAAAAATTGCGGTCTACTACTTTTGCGATTTTTATTGACTCTGACGCCGAAATTGTACAATATTTCAAAGAACTGGAAGTGATTTGTCATATTTTTAAGTGTCCGATTGCGCCTAATAACTAGGTTTTTGTTGGCTGTGATAAGATAAAATATTATCCTTTTTTATGGTGTTGAATCAGTGTTACGTCGAAAGCTTCCGTAATCAGTGCGTTTTTTAATATTTTCTTTAAATATTTTGATGTGTAATTTGTGAATTGCACTAAACCATAATTTTTTACTCTTCAGACAAAAATAGTCATATTTAATCCCCGGAATTGATGCATTGGCCATATTTTTGTTGACTGCCAATGTAACATTATACTTTTGTAGTTTTCGCATCTGAAGAGAGCCATTGTAATAGACCGCGATGAAAGTAAAGTAATAGGCTCAAGGAAAAAGAACGAATTAAATGACGAGGGATCTTTCCACTGGAATAACAAACCCTGGGCTACGAGTAGGGAATTTAGGGTGCCCACCGTTCTTCCAAACAAAATTGGCGTCAGTATATTGAAGAATACGTGGAACAACTGGAACTTGAGAGGCTTCCCTCCCCTGCCCTGTGTTCTCCTTCCAGCCTCAGGCCCTGTTCCATCGGAGAAAACGTCCTGAAAGTAGACGAGGTGAAAAAATACACGAAACACTTCATACTCCGCACCCATCAAACCGAAACCCCTTTTTTGGATTGAGGGACCTGTTCGATTGCGGTCAAGAGCCACGGTATTCCCTTATTAAAAATCTCTCTCCGTCTGGACGGGGGCGCTTCGGTCGGAGGAGAGGTCGTATTGCGTTTCTTCTGTGGAGAGGAAGGGAGAGAGCGGAGGATGGGAGGGGAGGGCAGAGAGAGGGAGAGAGAAAATGAGAGAGGAAGGGAGGGTATGGATAAGGCGAGAGGGAAAAGAGGGATAGATCGATACGACCCAAAACTACACGCACCTCACACCCCCCCAACTCGGACCACCCCCTGTTTTCCGCCCCTCCACCTTCCCCTCTATCCCTCCCTCTCCTTTCCCCGCGGGCGTGTGCGTCTGAGGCGAGCGATGGAATGCGAGCCCTGCGAATTCTTCATCCTTCTCACCTTGCCATTCCCTCTTTTTGCGGGCTCCCCGTCCCCCACTTCAGCCCCCTTTCACATTCTACAAATCCAGCTGCCTCCTGCTGCCCATCGCCGTTGGCATTCAGCCCCGCCTCCTACTCGCCACCGCTTGGCTCGTCCCACCCACCACGGTGTGAGATGAGGGCAGTCAGCGGGTGTGTGGGGGGATGTCCTTAAGCCAAACGGCCATACCTTCTCCCAGTCCGTTTTTCCGCCCACCCCAACGAATCTCCCCTCTTTCCTCGTAGCTGGCGGAGGTACACTCTCAAAAAGCCCATTTCGGGCGCTGGGATTTATTCTTACTGGTCACTGGGAATGAAATCTTTCGTTTTGGTTGCATTTTTACGGGTTTGGACGGTTAAGGACGATGCAAGTGCCTCCCCCTCTTCGGAAACAAGGAATTTAGGGCGGAGTTTCTTTTCTCGTGTAATTAGAAGCCCATTATTATTTCATTGTACTTGATTCTAGTCTTCGTTAGGGCTACATGCTGGGAGTCATCATCAGTCGAGCCTCCCGTGTATCAGCTAGTAAGTACTACATCGAATTATGTAAGAAGACAACAAGAAAAATCGTCTAATGACATATGTTTATATTCGTGTATAAATATGTGTGTGTGTATATATACACATAAAACTTTGACAGCAACAAACAATATAAGAACACATAAAAGAAACATTCACACGTTATTTCTTGATAATTTCGGCGAAATTGAGCTCCGTCTTCATCAGATGATCATATTCATCAGAGTCCTAATATTCTGATGAATCCTAGCAAATCTTCTGATGAAGACGGAGCTCAATTCCGTCGAAATTATCAAGATATAACCTGCAAGTGTTCCTTTTATGTGTTTTTATATTGTTTCTTGCTGTCAAAGTTTTTTATTCAGCACTTCCGTGTTACTTCGACGGTATCATCTGTATGAGGAGTGTTCAAAACAAAACGAGAATTTTTTCATTTCGCGGGCTTGGAGAGTCCGATTGTCAAACCTTTTTTTATTATGTTGGTATACATGCCCCTGAAGTATGATAAAACTTTCAGCTGTTTTCATTGTGGACTTTGTGACAGCCACTAAGGGTAGACGTGTTTTATGAGCTCGGCGATTTTCGTTTGTTAAGAGAAATAGATCAAATAATTTGTATCAAATTTTGCGTAAAAAATGAAATAAAGCGTAACAAAGTGTGTGAAATGTTAACAAAAAAGGTCTAGGGTGAGTCTTGAATGAGTAAATCAAGAGTTTATGTATGGTATAAGCGTTTCCAAGACGGCCGTGAAAACCTTGAAGATGACAAACTCCCTGGACGCCGCAGCATATCAACAATCGATGAACACGTAAAACAGTGAGAGAAATGGTTATGAACGATCGCCGAATCACCATTAGAGGTCGCTGATGATGTTGACATATCGATTGGATCTTGTCATGACATTTTTTCCTATGTTTTGGGTATGAAACACATGGCAGCAAAATTCGTTCCAAAATTATTGAATTTTGAACAAAAGCAGCGGCGAATGGAAGTTCCTCTGGAGTCACTAAATGAAGTAAACGACGATGCAGAATCAACCGGTTCAACGCGATTTGCGTGAAACAATCCGAAAAAAACGCCCGGATCTGTGGAAAAACAATTCATGGCTTTTGCAGCACGAAAATGTACCAGCCTACACTTCATTGCTTGTCGTGAATTTTTGGCCAAAAACAATACTGTAACGATGCCTCAGCCTCCATATTCGCCAAATATGTCTCCATGTGACTTTTTAATATTTCCAAAAATTAAGAGAATTTTGAAGGGCCGTCGTTTTACCGTCGTAGATGACATTAACAGCGCATCGCTGAAAGAACTAAAGGCTATCTCAAAGATCGAGTTTGAGAATTTTTACGGAAATTGACAGAAGCGCTGGAACAAGTGCATAATCTCCAATGGGGATTACTTTGAAGGTAACAAAATCAATGTATAAGAATAAATAAATATTATTTTCCGGAAAATTAAAATTCTCCTCCTGATGATGGCGGTCGTGCCATCGAAATGGCAAGACTACGTATGTTAGTGTTCTTTCTTTTTGTTTCGGTGTTTTCTCAATCTTAATCAACTTTTAAATATATTTTTGCGTCGCCGAAGAGCGTAGCATTTCAAATATATATGTATAAATGTATTTAAATGTAGCCAACATACTTACTTTAATTTAAACGTTTTTGCGCAATATTATAGCGGTAACGTTGAGATTCAATCTGCTATTAATTCATCACTCTAGCGTGAGTGTTAGTGAAGGAGAAACTGAACTGTACGACAAATACTCATATTGAATTGTTTCATATCGAAAAAAGCAGACATTTTTTTTCTAACATGTACTCGCATTAGAATATGGTTTGCAGACATTTATCGACGCCAAAAAATGTTCTTGACCGATGAAATTCTTTTGGTTTCAATAATAATGTTATATGTGCAAACACTTTCATTATTAAAAACTTAGGCCAAGGATAAACACATTTCTTGTAATTTCTTTGCCGCAGTTTTTTTTCGTAACACCCGGTCAAGTCATCACCTAATCAAGCACTATCTAACTTCCCTCTTTGGGAAAGACCATCTTCAATGGCTTTTCTTTTGAGTTGCTTGGCCTATACAATTTGCTCAGTACTCAAGGGTTGATTGAGTTCTTTCCAGAAATTAGTCAGTAGGTAATGATAAGGAATAAATCTGATGGGAATAGCTAAAACAATGAAATCAATGGAGAAACTAGTTAAAGTTTCATCAGTTCTTTTTGAATTTTTGTAAGAAACGTTTGACCTTTAGCATTTATTAAGTTTGCACCCTATTCTACCCTAAAAAATAGAATAGTAAATATACTTTACTGTTCTAGGCTTCACTTCGTGGAATTGTTTTATGTCCATATTTAATGAGTTTGTAATATTCCGCTAGTAAGTCTGTGGAAAATTACAAACTCCGATTATTTAATTTTTATGGTTAACCTCCAGTAAAGCTTTCCATTTCAATATTTTTCCATTTTTTACGATATAAATATACTACCGTAAACCATAAAGGTATTTATGGTGCTCATATATTTTGATTGATGCACTTTTGAATAGATTGCTTATTATTATCAGTAGCTTACTTTTCAACGGTAAGTTGCCATCACACACGAAACTAAATAATCATAATTTCCATTTTACAATAAATCATTTACTAACGCTGGCAAATGTTATTTCCCAATTCACATTTATTTTCCAAACGTTTATTTTTTTGTTTTGTTAATTGAATTTGGTTTTGTATGTTCCACTTTTTATGGGATATATTTGCTCATTCCCGTCAAAGTTCTTTCCCGAAGAAGAGTTCTTTGGTTGCCGTGTACGACACCTACATGTAACCTGACCACTTCCTCATGGCCTCTCCATCTCTAGATGGTATCATTCCATATTGAATCAACCTCATTGAGGAGCAGAAACGCTACATGGACTATCTTCCGTCTGGCATCTGGCTCATGCCCTCTGGTATGGGTGATCCTACCAGGAGTGCTGACGCTTCTGGTTGTTTCCTTGCGTACGAGTCAGATAATATCATTTCAACATTTTTTTCCCGGCTAAGGAACTCCATTCCTCCCGAATTTATTGATGTTCAACTCTTCCAATGCCATCAGAGCTTCCGAGTTCACTCAGAAGTTCCGATGGCGATGCCGATGACAAGTCGGACTTCGAAGAATCGGCAGAAATGAATTCTCTTACATTGAAAAAATATCGAGAAAATCCAACCAACGAGTAGTATTCATCATTGCTCTTTTTATAGTTCTTCGTAACCCGCAAATAAATTCACTTTGCGCTAGGTATAGTCAATGGAAAAGAAATGATTTGAAACTGAAGATAGTTAAAGAACAAGATTGAAAGATTATCAATAAAGCTTTTTATACGATTAATTCAGGTACTTAGGTTTGGAATTAGGTATTTTTCATAACAGTTGAATTGACCTATATCCATTCACTGTAATTAGGCCTGCAAATAAAAAAAGTGAAACGTCTAGAAAACCTTTCCATTTTTTCGATTTGGGGAAATAGTTATTTTTCATTAATTACAGATTTTTTAAATTGAGTGATAGACGCTCTAACTTGCTGCAATTAACGAAATAGAAGCTTTTCCAAATTTTTATTTCACTACCTATTTAAAGACAAATATGAAATTTTTAGTCATTAACAGGCTTGCATATATGCAGTTTTAAAAAACTTATTTTTAAAATATCTATATCTAATATTTCTATAAATATATAACCTTTTCAAATCCTAGGTTGTTAAGTATTCATCTCTTCAGAATAAACCCAAAGGATTTTGCTTTTCTCCCTTTTATGTACCTTTCCAAGTCTAATTAAGCAAAGATTTATTTGGATGTTTCAAAACTCCTTTATGTTGAGCATTAATTATAGCTTGATTTACTAATGAATTGGTTTCACATTTTCCAGTGAATCGATTACTATGGTACCCAATAGATATATTACTTTAATAATATTCCTCATAAGCGTTAGGTTAAGTTAACTATGTAAAAGCCGTTTCGAGAACTGACGTGGATCTCTTGGTCAGTGTAAGTAGGATTTCTACGCATGGTGAACTCATGTTTTAGGGATTAGATATTAGTGGAAATATAATAGGATTGATCCTTGTATCGGTTTTCATTTCTCTGGTGACGTAGATGGATGTACGGAAAATTTAAGAAACTGAAAATTTTATGCCTTCCTGTAGCTACCCTTTCAACAATAAAGAACGTGGGTGTCCCATCTCTGCCAATAGAAATTACAAAATCTGTTTTTGTTCTTGGAGTGAAAGATTTTTTCTGCAATTTTTTGAATGAATATTTCGCTCAGGGGTGGAAATGAAGTGATAATAAAAAGGGTCTTTTCGTTATAATACACTCCATTTTGAAGGTAATAATTGCGGCCCATAAAATATTTCCTGAGATGGTGCAATTTCTTTGGTTGGCGTGGGATGATATTCGCATGAGTTAAGTTTCTTTAACGTACTCAATAGCGTCTTTGGCCGGAAGAGAAGTATATAAACTCTAAACGTCGCAAGTCACCATCTTAAAGTTTGGTGATAAAGTCATTTCTTTGAGTTTTTGGATGAAAATTAAGAAATTATTAATCGCATATTTGGCAGAGAACCTCGACATATGGCGGAAAAATCGAACCATGAGTGCTGAGCTTCATATGTGGGAAAAGCAAGACGCAAATGAGCTACCAGAGTACCGTAGGAATGAATGAAGGCTGAAGTCATACCTAATATTCACTGGAATGAGAAATGTAACCTCCATGATCGCTAAGATCTTATTTGAATCAAGGCATTAGTGCAACTTTGAGGAACGAGTCCATCGTAGGGAAAATAAAGGAAAGAAATAAGACGCTTTGGAGCAGTCATAGACAAACCAGCGATACAAGAAAATCAATCCCTTCCTAAACGAACTGCTTGATGATGGTGATTCTCCCTAGCTTTTCATCAAGTTTTCCTACTGCTCTCCCCATTCTTCTACTGCCTTTCCTCTCCTTCTTTTCCGTGATTCTTTTATTACCAGTGAGCACAGTCCCACACGACCCTTGATATGGAAAACCCACGGACATGTCATCCCTCATGGAGCAATATCCTCAAGGAGAGCACATCCATTCCTCTCCCTTTCCCATACCTGTGTCTTCCAAGCAGCACCTCGCTGTCATTAACTGATACCAGTGGACACCACCGGCGTAGATAAACCATTAGAGAGTGAAAACCAACGATAAGAGTCCGTGGTAAGCGAGAGAAGAAACAGAGATACACGCAGTAAAAGATTTGGTGTTTTCCCGGCGTATCAGTTGCGTAAATTCTTCTCGGGTCCTCCACCGGGTTATATCGTCCATCTCGGCCGACGTTTCGATGTCCGACTCGGTCATCGTCATCAGGGCTTCTGAAATTCAGGCATTCAGAAGCCCTGATGACGATGACCAAGTCGGACATCGAAACGTCGGCCGAGATGGACGATATAACCCGGTGGGGGACCCGAGAAGAATTTACGCAGAGATACACGCATGTTGAACTTCAGGTGTGAGTTCGTTTATCTGCGTTTTCTGTTAACCCTAAATTCACCGATTTTATATATATATATATATATATATATATATATATAATATACGTGTTATATATGTATATATATATATATATAACACGTAAAAAACACTCACTTTGTAGGTTGTTTGAGCCTTCGGCGTATTACGAGGCCTTCCTTAGGTCACACTGAAAGATCTTGAGGAAAGAATGATTTCTGGAGAGGGAAAAAAGGGATGGGAGGCGCAAGGAATGCTGGGAGGGGAATTAAAGATGGCGATTAAGGGTGGGAATTAAGGGATTCGCGAGTTATCACTTCTATGTTGGTGGCTGAATCGGGTAGGGATTCTAGAATTAATAGGGAAAAACATTCGTCAAATGACAGGTTGTGTGAAATTGCGTGAGAAGGGATAGGAAGAGAAGAGAGTAAGGCACACATATCACAGAAGTAATCGAAGTTGACCGGCATGTTAGTAGTCGTAGCATCGCCCAGGAGCTAAAGATCGACCATTAAAAAGTTAAAAACCATTTGCGCAAAGCTGGATTTGAAAAGAAGCACGATGTTAGGGTGCCACACCAATTAACACCAATAAACATGATGAATTGAATTTCCATCTGCAAAGCCTTGGCCAAACAGAATGATGTCGACCCATTTCTTAAACGGATGGTGACTGGGGATGAGAAATGGGTCTCAATGGATAATATTGTGCTAAAACGATCGTGGTAAAAGCGTGGTGAAGCAGCTCAAATGCTGACCAAACTCGGACTCACGGCCAGGAAGGTTCTACTGTGTATTTGGTGGGACTTCAAAGGAATCATTCATTATGAGTTCCTTCAGTGTGACCAAACAATTGAGGCAAAAATAATCCCAATAAATTCAGATCTCTACTTTCAACGGCTGGCCCGTTTAAAGCTAGCGATTGACCAGAAACGGCCAGTGTTGGCCTACAGAAGAGGTGTTGCGATTCATGAGGACAACACGATGCGATCAAGAGAAGATTATGAAGATATATTGCTAGACTTTTTCGCCGATAAGAACCAAAACTTCCATGAGAGAGGCATTATTAAGCTACCGTTAAAATGGCAAATTTTACAGCAAAACGGTGCATATTTGATCCAAATCGGACAATCCGATACATCTTACATAAGGTTTTGAATTTCACGCAAAAATAATGGATTTTATTTTCTTTAACCTAATATTATGGACCAATACGGTCAAAGTAGTAGGGACCTAAGGAGAAGAATTGCGCTAGGCAAGGAGGCTTTATCAAGGAGGAGGGAGTTGATGACGGGGACGCTGAGTAGGAAGGTTAAGAAAAGACTCGTAAAAACTCTGATATGGAGCGTAGCGATGTACGGCGCGGAAACGTGGTCACTGAAGCAGCAGGAGGATAGACGTAGATTGGAGGCTTTTCAAATGTGGGTCTGGAGAAGAATGGAGAAGGTGAAATGGACCGAAAGGAAAACAAATGAGGAAGTACTGGAGATGGTGGGTGAGGAGAGGGGTTTGTTGAGAGAATTCCTATGGAGGCAGGAAAAATGGATGAAAGGCGTATTGAGCGGTAGTGGAATGTTGAAGAGGGTAATAGAGGGGAGAATGTTGGGCAAGCGGGGAAAGGGCAGGAATAGGATAGGGATGTTGGACGGGATGAAGGGAGGAAAGAGGTACACGGGGATGAAGAGGGACCTGATGTAATTAGGTTGCTGGATTGGGTTTTGTTTGGAGTTGCAAAATGTTTATTTGATAGTTGTGTCCATCCGAGAACCTACCTTTACCGGTAGATTACCTAATAATAATAATATTATGGGGCTTCCTTCCACAATAATGTTTTGAACTATCCTTGCGGTTATGCAATTAAATTAGCTCTGAATTAAGCATGTTGCATATGCGGCAGGATAGACTTTGATTAATTCATTTTCCTATACAGGTGCCTGTAGCATAAAATACACAATTCCGTTATAGATGTTAGCCACATAATACTCCGCAGGCCACTAGGTGTGGCGAGGATTGGATAGTCATATTTTTGCAATCACGCAATTATTACACCTCTAAACAAGTTATATAGTATGATAGAATAATGGACGGTAAGCCCCGAAAAGAATAATTTAAATGTTTCAAATATCTACCGATATTAATATACTGCAAATGAGTCAATGCCAAAGATCTAGTTTTAAATTAATTAATAAAAAAGTTTAATGTTCTTAGATAGTTTTTGCAACATGCTGAAAACGGATACACTTACTTCCTATGATTTAAATATGATATTTAGATTTGTGCAATGATTTTTACATCCGTATAATTTCAAATTAAGCTTTAAAGTCAAATTTGTTCTCTTTAAAATTTTATCATTACATATAATTTAATTTAATACGTCTTTGCCTGTTCACTGATAGTTCCTGCAATAAGGGGCATGTTTCTATAAAAATTTATGAAATTATATAAAATACAAAAAAATATTTATAATGCATAATCAAAGCATTTTCAACATTAGGAGACCCCAAGCGTATAATTTCAATTTAAATTTGTGTAGGTATATAATATGAGAGTAGAAATACGACGAACAGGCTTGAAATCGGCAAAATATATTATGAAATTAAAACTTTAAAAAAGGTCTTAGGATCCCTATAATAGGGTCAAAAGTTGAGTGTAATGATTTCAGTTACCATTCGGGAGCTGAATTTTAACTAAACTCCCAACGGAAGTGTTATTATTGTAAATTGTTGTCCTGCATAAAATACAACTGAATTAAAAATCCATTTTGTAAATCTTTCTGGGAGGCTTTGTTTTTCGGTTCCAGGTTAATAATGAAAGTTTGTCTATTTCTCAAAATAAAATTATATCGTAAACTGGGGCTTTTATGTTAAAGTAATGATGTAATGATATATACAATATATTTATGTAAGAACCACTCAAAAACATTTTTTTCTCTCTCCTTATATTTAAATTATTTATTTTTGAGTTAGTGAACATGGCTGTGCGTATTTATCTTCTAATATACAGTAATATATTTAGTATACTAAAATAATAGAGGGAAAATATAATTGGGCCTTGAGTTTATTAAACATGGCGTAGAATTTATTAATCCATTTTTTTACGTTTTGATATTTTCATGTTTGGAATCGTATTGCTACTGTCTTAAAAAGTGTCTAGAAAAGGGAGTCTTCCTTTTTGTACCAATTCCTGTAAGTAAATTTTAACCATTTGTAAACTGTACAATCCTTTGATGAACAAAAGTTCACACTTCTCTTTAATTGCAGTGTGTAAAATAGGCAATGACCTCTCCCATTTTCCGTTGAAAATCCCTTCTCGCACAGCAGTGCAAATGCTTTTCCTTGCCTGGAGAACATCCACTCTGGTAGTCCTCGCTGTTTATCCGCGGAAGCTGATAAAACTTTCCACGTACCTAAACGAGACGCAATCAGTGTGAAACAAGTTGCTCTACAGATCTCTAGTCGGCAAAGAAATTCTATTAAAACAATTTGCTTTTCAACCAACCCTGGCTTTCTTTCACCTGAGATTCTAAAATTGCCCGCCGAAATTATACGTCCCTTAAATGTGTGTAAAAAAACTTCTTATAATACTTACCTATTTCTTCCTTTCTTTTATTACATCCGAATGAAGGAACGATCCCTTGCTCCGGGGTTATTAGATTTCTCTCACGAGCAAGATTCACCCTCCTTATTAGGAGACTTTATCAAGGGATCCACTCTTCCGCTAGCAACGGGACTCAATGAAAAACATTTCGTTGATTAAAATGTATAAAGACACGTTTTTTCGTTAAGACTTAATTTCATGTGAGGCAACATCCCTTTCAGGAGTTAGTTTCTACTGATTCCTATTTATTCGACGGAAGGTGTTATAAAATCGTGTAACGTAATCCTCATTATTAATAATGTAGATATTTGATTAGTAGATTTCTTTATTGATGTTTTTAAAAACTTGTTTTTTAAAGTAAGGTACTTAATGTAAATCAATGTAAAAATATGAAAAAATTTTAGAAATCCATAATCAAACTAGAAATAATTTGGCGATAATAATAATATTGAAAATATTATGAATGTAATTAGACCCAATTGTCTATTTTCATCTGAATGTATAAATATCTTGTTTACATATTTTAATTAGCATGTAGCTTTCAGAAAATTGAAATTCTCCTTTAGGTTCGTCATCATAATAATTAAAAAATATATTTTTATTATTTTCTTGGTATAACCTGATTGATTATATTATTGATGTCCTAGTATTACCTAATAATCTGTTACTCATGAGATGTGATACTAGGATATTTAATGATCCAGTCAATTTACTTATTATGTAAATTAGTGGGATAAAATTTGTACGAACATTCACACAGACGTAAAAAACAGCCAAACTAACAGGTAATGTTAGAATCAACATGTTAATTTTTTCACCTGATTTTTTTCATTAAATAAGTCTTGACAGTAAACAATTCAATCTTAGGTCATGTAATTTCCACCCATGATAAATAAAAGAATGTTTTTCTGTTTTCACGATATTTTTGAAGGGTTATCAAACTTTAGCTGAAACGTCAACTAAGGATGGCACATTTTTCCTAACCTTCTATTTTTAGAACGGTAGTTCATGCAACTGATTGATCAGAACTGAAAAGGAGATGAATATGTTATTGCCGTGGAAAGAGGCCACTTTGAGAGCGTTAGGTAAGAAGTGCGATGATTTCATTCATAAGGAGAAAAAGACGTTACGAAAGCATATTTGTGGTACCATTAATTAAAAATGACCCGTCTAATAGCTTAAAATACTCTGACAATGTTATATTCAATTTGAACTGTGTGTAGGGTTGAGAATGAGTGTGTATTCCAATGACAATTTCAGCTCCTTGTAAGATTGATGATGACTCTACGATCTTAAAATTGATGATCAGATCCAGCTCTCTACAGAGAACCAGCATTCATGGCCTGCGCGAAACAGATATATTGAAAGTAACGGAACAATTTTACGAGTACTAAGGTAATTGGAAATCGGACTCTATTTGGAATAGTATTTTCTACCCTCCCTATTAGTTTGTCATCAAAATTGAAATTGGATCATTGGATTAATGGAAATTGAGAACAATAGCTTTTTCATAATTTAGAAAAGTATGCATTTTTTTCTTATCCTTGCTATCATATTTATCTTTGAAATAATGTAAATTTCGAGAATTAAGCCCCAAGGGTATTAAGTATACCCCTTCGTCCATAATTTGACCACATTCTGTGAGAATCCGATGCTCATATAAAAATGATCCTTTAACCAATAAGCTATTTTTTAATGCAAAGTGCATTTTATTTTGAAATTTTTGTGATTTCTCTAATTAATGCCATAGAATAAACGAATATTGAGTTGTCACTTGTACAATTTAGTTATATGTAACGCTCAAAACGCATTAATTTATTGTTCGCTATGTATATATATATATTCGTTCACATAGAAATAGATATAAGGAAAGGGGAAAGGAACAAACAAAGGACGAACACAGAGAGGTGGGGAAGGCGGAATCAAGCAGGGCACTAATGTAAAAACATTTTCCTCGACCGGGACTTGAACACCGGATTTCTCCACTTGCCGGGCGGATGCACTAACCACCTGAGCTATCGAGAAAAATCTACTTTACACTGAGATATGCGATCTTATAAAGCGCCAAAGTGCTCCGATTCATTGGCCAAGAGATGGCGCTAGGGAGCTGTTACATCCACAAAAGGAGAACTAGACAATCGCAAGAAGAAAGGACAGTAGGTTAGCAACTATACAACATCATAAAGGATAGGAACGGTGCGTTTCATGGCAGGTATAGGCAGAAGAAGAGACGAGCCACATTAGTCCAATACACATTCAAACACGAAAACACGGCGGTTTATAAGATCGCAGATCTCAGTGTAAAGTAGATTTTTTCTATAGCTCAGGAGGTCAGAGCACCTGCCCTGTAAGTGGAGAGATCCGGTGTTCAAATCCCGGTCGAGGAAAATATTTTTACGTTAGTGGCCTGCTTGTTTCCGCCTTCCCCACCTCTCCTGTGTTCGTCCTTTATGTGTGTTCCTTTCCCCTTTCTTTATATCTATTTCTATGTGAATGAATATTCGTTCGCCGTATGGCGGAATTTCGTGTTTGAATGTGTGTATATATATTTAAAGAAAACCATAAACATATCAAAATATAAACAAAACCATAAAGCTGTTGTAATGCAGTGAAGTCTACAAACGAACTTGATATTTTGTCCTTAGAAATGATTTAACTTATGGTTTCCAAGGAAGAGCTGGTACCCGAAAAATCACATAGCTTATGTGGAGTTGCAGGTGCCCAGATAGGCTTGCCCGGGAATTGAACCCGGGACCCTCCGGTCAGTAGTCCAACGCTCTACCCACTAGACCACCGCGACCCGCATATATATATATATATATATATATATATATATATATATATATATATATATATATATATATATATAAAATATATATATCTCCAATTTTTTCTATGATGGAATAGCACATAGGTGAATACATCTGGCAAATAATTGTTCAGATAAGTAAACATTTGCTGACGGTCTAGTTGGGAATGATTTATACAATTAAAATCACAAAGAATTTCTTGTCCTCAAGTAACGTTTACGAGATGAATCGATTACAGGAGATAATAAGAGAGATCTCGTAAGATAAATGGCAAAAGTTTGCTGTGATATTGGAGGCAAGAGATACTATTACTATTGTCATTATTAATTGAATTATGCCCAAGCAGACTTTGTCAGGCAGCACAAGAGTCACTTAAATCGTGACTGATTTACGCAGGCAATAAAAAAAGTGAAAACTAAAAAAGTCAATCACAAAATTTTTAAAAAATTAAAACTAAATCGCTGCGTTGGTAATCAAGAAGATTAGGAGGGTGTAGAAAATAACATTTTTAGAAATAATTCTTTACTGGACACACTAATAAAAACCCAAATTTGATTAAGAAAATAATACTTAACCCCAATGTGGTATATATAAGTTAAAGGATATATACTCAATGATTTAAATGAAATATTGTAAAAACAAAAGACAATATAAGTGGTATAAAGTAAAAATCTAAAAAACAGATCGGGACACTTTTGAAAAACGCTATTCCCCGAATTTAGATACCCCTTCAATTATCCCCAAATGGCTTGATTGAAATGGCATTTTATTTCTTTGCACAGAGGTTGCTTTATTATTCATCATGATTGCTCTTCAGCTGTTTTCTGCGTCACTTACGTTTGAGATTTAATTACATGGAAACTAATCTTATATTTTCATAATTTCCTGGAATAAATCCCCTATTTGAAAATCGGATTGCTTTTTAATCTTAACTTTTCAAAGAATTTAATTTTTTCCAGACGTGGCGCTCTGCAGACACGAGTTAATATCGCCGTTACTGGGTGAAGTGCTAAGTTTTGTAGGAATGGTTATGAAGTTAATAAGCCTTTGTATAAAAAATAACCTGCTAACATTTAAGTAATTTACTCTCATATATAACATTTGTAATTAAGTAGTATCATTATGTAGCGTAGATTATATAGAATTAGGCGATTGATCGTTACAAAAAGCTGAATGGTTAGTCAGATTGTCATTTCTATTTGGTCAGTTCCTTTGTTCAGCGAAGTGTTATACTAAAGTACGAATGTATTTCATCTAAGGTGTATCTGACATTCACTCACACATAAACTCCGTCTATCCACACTGAGACCATCTCCTTACTGCAAGGCAGAAAATATTACTTTGCTGAATGATCTTCAGCGAAATGATGAGCGTTTTCTCACTAATGTTTTCACCTGCTACCTTTATGAATTCTGTTCCACAAAAAGAGTTAAACTTCATACAACAGGTCCAGCCGTTATACTCAGCTCATATTATGAGATTGCTCATTTTTAATTGCCATGCATGAAAATTATTGTATTAATATATTTTATATTTTCATGCTTTTTAATAATCGATCTAGGTTCGGATAAATACTTTCCGGAGGATTCTAAAAGTGACCTATGTATAATTTCCAATTAATACTTTCGTAATGTAAGCATATTAGTAGAATAAAATTTAGGCATAATCGATATTATTTTTATTTTTATTGAAGATATCATTTTGATGATATTTTAATTCTCCTTTATTAATATTTCAACGAACGACCCTCTTAAGTGAACTCACTATAAGGACAATGCGCTCCACACTGAGGAGTTCGGCTAATCCCTTTCTCTAAACTGCCATCCGATATAAGGATCAGATATTATGATGAAATAAATACCAATGTAAAATTAGGGGTGCTCACCCTTCAGTTACTCTTTGTCATTGACATATACATTGGGGTAGTAGATATATTGAATTGGTCAAATAATTTCGCCTTGTTGATAGAAAACATTGATACAGAAATTGACGATAGGCTGATCCATAATTAAGTTATTTGCTTTTTTAATTCTTTTATTTTATAGAACAGGGTAATTTGAATGTAACTGGCTCACACAACTTGATTTTATTTGTAATTACAAATGAACTGTTTTGTACTTCGGCTATTATAAATGTATGTGTAAACTTTATGTATCATTAAAGAAAATGAAACGTCTGAAACAAACAGTGTTCTAAGTTTTTGCTTCAGCGTTAAGCTGATGAACTGCAAAATGTTAAATAATATTATAGATTGAGAATAAGGTAGACTCCACTTTACACTTTTAAAATAGTTAAACCATTATAGTCAACAATTCAAGGATACTAACGCGTAGGAAAAACGTTATTCAACTGGCAATAAGCAATGAAGTTTACTGTTACCATCATAAAGTTATATTTAGTAACTACACGATTTTTTATTTCAAACTAGAGAACTTAAGGTAATAATGATCGTCTAGTTCACACGTCCATGTAAGAAGTACTTGAATGAACAAGCATTGCGCATAAAATAAGTAGAATATAAGATGCGATGGTGTCATTTTGTTGAAAATGTGTATAAATAATTGAAAAAAAACGATATAATTTCCACACATTTGTTAAAGGCACATAGTTCAATGTATTTTAAAATCTTATATTATAACCATGTAGCATATGTTGATAGAAATAATCGCAACGCAGAAATCATTTTTTATACAGTCGATAAGAAAGAGAGGACCCGCTTAGCCTCCTTTTTCCATATCTTTTCCTCCTACTTTTTTCTCCTCCGCCCTTCCCAATTGTTATACAAAGGGAGATTCCGCCAAATCAGAATATTGCACTACATTTGTCACAGTTAACGAATCGCGGTGTGCGATGAACCATTAAAAAAAGTGAAGGTTTGTTTGTTTCATTCTAGTTATTGGGTATATTTTCTCATGTCAGGCCAATATCCTGCAAGTATAACTAATGTTAATATCAAAATGGTGATTATTTTTGGAAGTTGCTTATCCTTACCCAGAAAAAATGTGTCGGATAAGAATATCGTAGCATTGGTGCTATAAGGATAAAAAAAACGAATTATGTGCAAATCTTAAAATGGGGGAAAATAATTGAAAGCCAAAAAGTGAATAGCGAATCTGCTTGCAGGCGTAGGGGTGATTCCATTTCACGACCGCTGTTTTTGCATACCTTTTGCGCAGGAAAAGCTAGATTGCGACACTAAGGGGTTGAAGAAGTCGGTGGAGGTGGAAGAGTGAGGGGAAGTGAGCGTGGGAAAAGAACTAATGTCTGCGATGGAACAAGGGACGCCTTAATTCCTTTAAACGGCACGAAACAACATGGGACCATAAAGTGTACCGTGCTCACTTCACACGACGCCTGCACGTCCCATAACACCGCGCACGCAATTTCAAATACCCTCTTTTCGTCTGCGACGACCTCCATGTTGGCCACTTTCGCCTCAGCCTAACGCTCCGTACCTAACGCTTCCTGTGTCAGCAGCAAAAAATAAGGAGACCTTTCCTCCGGATGTGAGGCTTAAAGCGGCACGACAGATCATTTGCCTAATGAAGGCAAGGAGGTACAGAAGTAAGGAAAAGCTATTTGGCAATGTCGAGGGAAAGATCTCGGAAATTCAGCATGCAAACGATTTTGAGAGAGAAAAGTCTATTAATTTTTTTTGAATGGGCGTTATATTCTTAACATTGCAAGATGTTTTTTTCTGTTGATAGCTCAACATTCTTTACCCTAAACAGGTTAATATTTTCAACAATTTAAATTAATTTGGAAGTTAAAATGTAAATCCCCCGAAAATAAAAAAGCACCAGCATTTAATTTAGATAAAAAAGTTATACTAGTTATGATTTGGCATATATTCCTAGTTAATTTAGTAATTTTCATAATTTTGTTGAATGTGTAAAACTAAATATATACTAATTCCCATTAGTAGCATCGACCAATTTAATCCCAGTTGTTAATTTTTGAATAACCACCGATAATAAAAACAATTTTCCTGATTTCATGCGAAACATAAAGATTAATCCAATGCAATGATAATTTTCGTTTATACTTTTGTGATTACCCTTTGACAACAAATTTTATCTGTGCGTTGTAAGAACAAGTAGAGTAAAAGATCTATTTGCAACTTGTTCTTTAGTGAGCATACAAATTAATAAGACATTATTTCTCTGATCTTTGCTGTAGTTTACTTTTAGCTACTTTTTATTTCATTTGATGAATATTGTACTGTATCAAAAATATGGTCGAGTGAAAAACATGCATACTTTTTACTGTATGCAAGTTTTCTTGTTTTCAATACATTTTTTGTCCTAACTGTTGTAATAATGATATTTCTTAAAAATTGAACTAGCGATGTTGTAAATTTGATTATATTAATATTTTTAAAAATTTGATTACACTAATATGACGTAATCCATATGGTCTACCTAATGCATGTGTGATGATTTACAATTATTCTACTCCACATTATCTAGTCAGTAGTACTGATACAGATACCATTTTTCAGCTAGATTCTTTTTAAAAATATGAGAATAAGTGGTGTGAGAGACACAGAGATTATGGTAATGGAACAAAAAAGATCATTTTGACATTTAGTTGTAATATGAAGGTAATAAACGATGGATTTCTGATTTAACTAGCTGCGAAATGAGATTGAAATGAATGGATGCTTGTACACAGCGTAGATATTCATTTTAAATGTCTTATTTCCTAAACATTTCCCTATTCGCAAGTCTGGTATTCGTAATCAGCCTGTTTCTACTTAACTTTTCCGGGATAGAAAATTGTTTTGAAAATAAAAGAGCGAACGCCACTCGGGAAAATGCCTCGCTGATATTGAGATAACATTAAATGGAAATCACATGGTCTGAAATAATTCAAATTTTCATTAGATTGGTTACAATATTAAACTTGCAGAAATTAATTACATTTTTTGAGTAGAAAAGCATCCTTCCTCGTATGATTTCTCACCGAAGTTGCTCAAAAATTGAGGGTGCCGGAGTTGGCTCCTCAGATTCTGCTGCATCCTTCATTTGTAGCTGTCAAGGACCAGGACGTAACCTTAGCAGTATTTATCATCAAAGTTCCATTTTTTAAATTTTGATCATTAACAAGGAGCAGGGAAAAAGATGTTCTAGGGCTTTTTTTAAAATAAAAATTGATTTTTCATGAATTCATTTCCTTGACGGGGTACAAATTGGTCACACAATGATATATCGTATTTGACATAGATGATAGTTTACATGAGTAAACGGTTTCAGATGAATACTTTACGTTTCAAGTTATGGCTGCCATCAGTTTAGTTAAAAGAAATGAGACACATACATATATATATATTTCATCATCATTCATTATATTCCTTTATCATTATATATATAATGATAATCCCGGACTGTTTGTCTAATTAATGGAAAATTAATATTAAGGTCAAAAGCCGTTCACGTCAAGGTGGTTTTAATCTATACCACAAATTGAATGTTGAGGCACCAAAAAAAGATGTTTAAAGCAGAAAAGTTGAGTGCGTTTAATGGGATAAAATTACGAGCTCCATTATTTAATTTTATATCGTTGGAGATAATATGAGTCCAGGCAACTACGGGACTCGGCCCAAGAGGCCGTGTGTCGTGCCCGGCAGCGGGAGAGGCAAGGTTTCCGCGGTCGTCATCCCACGAAACCCTTGGAGGGAAGAAATAACTGCAGCAGGACAGAAGACTCAGAAGAAGGCGAAAGTAGTTAGAATAGGAACCTGGAACGTCAGGACAATGTTGAGGAGAGGCAAATTAGAAAATATTAAGCGAGAGATGGAAAGAGGTAATATAGATGTTTTAGGTCTCTGCGAGGTGAGATGGAAGGATAGCGGGGATTACTGGAGTGAAAATTATAGAGTTATATACAGCGGCGGGGACGAGAGCCAACGAGGGGTTGCCGTAATTTTAAATAAAGGGGTAGGAAGAAGCGTAGTAAACATAGAGCAAGCGACAGATAGAATTTTACTGGTAGAGATTAAAGCAGAGCCGACGAACTTGGTCATTGTTCAGGTATACATGCCACCGAGCAACCACAAGGAGGAAGAAGTCGATAGGATGTATGATGAGTTAGAGGATATCATCGCGAGTGTTCCTGCAGGGAAATATTTGATAGTTATGGGGGATTGGAATGCAACGGTAGGCGAAGGAAGAGATGGTGATGAGGTTGGGGACTATGGGTTAGGCACGAGGAATGAACGCGGGGAGAAAGCAATTGAATTCTGCAGGAGACAGGGATTAGTCATCACTAACACATGGTTTAGACACCACAAAAGGCGTAGGTATACATGGAAAATGCCAGGTGACTCAGAAAGGTATCAGTTAGATTATATTATGGTTAGGCACAGGTTTAGGAACAGTGTGATAAATTCGCAGTTTCCCAGGAGCGGATGCGGACTCTGACCACATTTTAGTTGTTATGAAATGTAATGTTCGTTTCAAGAAGATAAGGCAAGGGCGGCGGGTTAGGAAATGGAATTTAGAAGCAGTAAATGGATTAACGAGGAAGGAGTATCAGCAGGCTGTAGAGAAAATGATGGATGACGGTAAAGAACTGAGTACTATCGAGGAAAAATGGGGATGTATCAAGAAAGGGATATTGGAAGCCGCTAAAGACAATATAGGAACCGTTAACGGGAAAAGAATAAGGAAACCATGGGTAACGGATGAGATGATTGCAAAAATGGATGAGAGAAGAAGATGGAAAAATATAAACACAGAGTTAGGCAAAATGAAGTACAAAGAGTTAAACAATAAATTGAGAAGGGCCACAAATAAAGCAAAGGAAGGATGGTGGAAAACGCAATGCGAGGATATGGAAAGTTTTCAGAAGAAGGGTGAAATTGGTGCTCTATACAGCAAGGTTAAGTTATTATCGGGAAGTAAGAAGGCAAGATCTGTGCTAACAGTTAAAGATAAATGGGGTAAGATAATACTTGAACCAGGAAAAATCCAAGAGAGATGGAAGGAATATATAGAAACACTATATGGCAAAGAACTTAGGCCGACAAGGTTAGACATAGAAAAGGAACATGACGTAGAAGAAGATAGCTTAGGTCCAGGCATACTCGACGATGAAATAGAAAGGGCATTAAAGGAGATTCTGATTCGTAGTATCTATGAGGTAGAAATCTGGCCGGAAGATTTTGTGAGATCGGTGTTAGTTCCTATTCCAAAAAAGGCAAAGGCTTCGTCATGTGAGGATTACAGAACATTAAGTTTGATATCCCACACAGCTAAAGTTATTCTCAGGATCATCAACAAAAGGATAGAGAGTAAGGCAAATGATTACTTAGGGGATGATCAGTTTGGGTTCAGGAAAGGAAGAGGTACGCGTGATGCCATTGCAGTAATGAGATCACTAATGGAGAGGAATGTAGAATACAACCAGGACGTTTTTGCCTGTTTTGTAGATTTCGAAAAAGCTTTTGATAGAGTGAATTGGGAAAAATTAATGCGTGTATTGCAGAAAACAGGAATGGATTGGAGGGACAGGAGACTGATCCGCAACCTGTACATGTCTCAGACTGCTCAGGTGCGAGTGGGGAACGGAGAGTCCGGATGGGCAGTGTTAGGAAGAGGTGTAAGGCAGGGTTGCTCATTGTCACCGGTCCTGTTCAACCTATATGTAGAGGAAATTATTAAAGAGGCATGGGAAGAACTGGAGGTAGGAATGAAAGTCGGAGGGGAATTCGTGAAATCGGTTAGGTTTGCTGATGACCAAGCATTAGTTGCTCAGTCAGCCAAGGGGTTGCAAGCATTGTTGAGTGAATTGGAGGTTCAGTGCGATAAATATGGGATGAGAATCAATATTAATAAAACAAAGGTTATGCGATTTTCCAGAAAGAAAAAGGCTAAGCTAAATATTAAAATAGGCGGGGAAAAAATAGAGCAGGTAGAACAGTTTACATATATCGGAAGTGTTTTGGACCAATATGGTCAAAGTGGTAGGGACGTAAGGAGAAGAATTGCGCTGGGCAAGGAGGCTTTCTCAAGGAGGAGAGAGTTGATGACGGGGCCGTTGAGTAGGGATGTTAAGACAAGACTCGTAAAAACTCTGATATGGAGCGTAGCTATGTACGGCGCGGAAACGTAGTCGCTGAAGTAGGAGGATAGACGTAGATTGGAGGCTTTTGAAATGTGGGTGTGGAGAAGAATGGAGAAGGTGAAATGGACCGAAAGGAAAACAAATGAGGAAGTAGTAGAAATGGTGGGGGAGGAGAGGCGTTTGTTGAGAGAAATCCTATGGAGGCAGGAAAAATGGATGAAAGGCGTATTGAGCGGTAGTGGAATGTTGAAGAGGGTAATAGAGGGGAGAATGTTGGGCAAGCGAGGTAAGGGTAGGAACAGAATAGGGATGTTGGACGGGATGAAGGGAGGAAAGAAGTACACCGAGATGAAGAGGGACCTGATATAGATTAGTTTGCTAGGTGGGGAGTCACAAAATGTTTATTTGATAGTTGTGTCCATCCAAAAACCTACCTTAACCGGTAGATTACCTAATAATAATATCGTTGGAGGTTAAATTTGAATGAGAATGTTCACGGAAAGTAGCTATAAAGAAGTTTTCCTTCTGAAATCTTCAGTTGAGATTTTAGCGGAGTCTCATATGTTGTCTTTTGTTTAATGACACCTACCAATCATAATTACTCTTAAATCCCGAGTAAGAGCTGTTCCTTCTGTTTATAAGTAGTAATTACTCCACTGCTTAGTACATGAAATAAAACCCAATTTTGTTAAGCTCGGCTACTCTGCTTCACATAATATTATCGATAATCGAACGCCTTGGAATAATGGCCCTTTTCATGGCTGATTGAATCAACCGAAGTAGCATCTAATAATATCCATCGCATCCGATGTAATTCGTTTGAGATTGTGAAAACAAAAATCAATTATGTGTAAATGGGGAATTATCAGGGAGGAAGAAGGGGAGAGGGAATGAGGTCTATTTAATGTTGCAGAAATCAACCTCGGTAAGGGAGCGCACTGGAAGGTCTTCGCTCTCAACCATGCGCTGGTCTTTCATCTGAAGTTAGAGTTCGGGGTCTGGGCGGAAACAGTTTGGGGGCCTAGGGGTGGGAAGGCTTTGAAGGGAATGGAGTGCCGAGGCCTGAGAGTGGCAGCTCTTGGGGATGGAGAAAGGAATTAAGAGTGTACAGTTGACGGGGATGTGAGGAAAAGGAACGCACATGGCCATTGGCTCTTCTTCGCGTCTATTTCACCCTTGTTTGGAATTTGAAATAGAAATGATTTCCTTCCGAAAGAACCACATTTAAATGATGCAAAGACGTTAGTAAATGGGGCTTTCGGAGTGGGCGGGTCGGATGCCGTTGGCTTTATTCATAAGTATTTGCGGAAATTAAGAGGGGCCGTGGCTGAATTAAAATCGTGACGAGGCTGCTTGCCTCACCCACGCCAACATCTTAGTGCATCATCTAACTTGAGAATTAAAGGCTCCTCTACATACTAGCTCCTTTGCTATAGAAGCAATAAAACATTTGAAATTTAATGTTTCGATAGGGGAAATGGTTAATTTTTTTATTTAAAAACGTCTGCTAGGCTTTATTTTATTCATGAGCTCATACATCATAGGATCTATTACGTATATATAATCGCATGAAACATTCATATTTACTGTATAAGAGTTACAATTTTATTCATCGGTGACTCACATGTAGAAGATTGCTGAAAAGTTACATACGAAACCCTATATACGTATTGATAGCTTAGAATGATCTTCATTTAGTTCCCGCAAAAATCCTATTTGTCTAATGTGTTTGTCATTTATTCAACTAATTCAATGGTTGCGTGCTCTTTGTTAAAAGACATTTAAAATTTGACTGTGATTTTACATGAACAGCTTTAAAGCAGAAATATTGCATTAGCATTCGAAAAATATTTATTTTAATTCCGACGCTCTTGATGAGTACGCATTTTGTTGTGATATTTCCTAGAGCTGGTACCATTCTAACGGAGGTTGATGTACTTGATGAGCAGAGTTATTATATCATATATACTGGGCTACTATATTTTACCACGCTTGTACATGTCTTTTCATCCTTGAATGTGAAGAGAATCGAAGGGGCGAGTTAAAATGTTTAATACAAAATAATTAAGTCGTCAGGTACATACTTTATTTGTGATATACGAGTTGTGATATACGTTTCTCGTATGCCGTTTGTATTTTCCTCGAAGTCTTTTTATAATTTCGACCTTAATAATAATCCTCATCTTGAAGAAAATTCCATTTTCTCGGCTGGATAAAATCACTTAGGATCCGAAAAACTTTGAGTATACTTATAGTTGTTTACAACTGATATGTATGTTTGGCCCCCTCATTATCCTCTCTAGAGTAATATGCTGTTAATCACAAAAGGGACAGTGATGTAACCAGCGGAAATAAATCAGGCCATTCCTACGCCTAGACCCTACAGCGTCCTACGGAAAGTAGACATACCTCCGACATTGGATATAACATGGCGGGACATTCTAAATATCAGCAATGCGTACTAGATTTACTTATGAAGAAAAAGGATTGAAAGGTTCACGTGAAAAATTTAAGTTACGACCATGTAAGTTCTCTCTTAAAAATGCACCACGTCAATAAATTTCCACCAAAATCGAAAGATTTAATTATATGATCAACAAAATTAAGCAAACTCAGGAACAAAAGGTATATCTCATTTGATTTTATGTATACATTTGCAGTAGGATCCAGGAAATGTAGGTAGTTGAATTCGTTTCATTGGGTGGAAAAGTTAAAATCTTGTGACTTAAAATTAGACTCAAAGAATTATTTGAAGTGAACATTGCATGGGTAGGGTTGGGCGAGAATAAAATGAGAATAAAAGGGAAATTAAATCAAATGATAAAGAAAAGGGTTTAACCAATTGGCACAAGGAATTACTTACGGCACAATTTGCGATTGAATTGAAAGAAATCTTAAGAAAAACCATGAAAGCTACTCGTTTGACTACTCAAAAGTTACTAGAACAAATGACCAACACTCTTAAAGGCTGATGTCCCGTGATTCCCTATGAAGCGCACAGGTTTGCAACTTGCAAATTCATATGTGAATGTAGAATGTTGGAGAAGAACATTGTAAAACTTTTTCTGAGGGACCGTGTAGTAAAAAAGAAATCCGCACAGACATTCCAGTTTTCCTGCCAGCGGCCATAGCTACACCGGTTGAATCCTCACATTTTTCTTCTGCACGCAATTTTTTGTAGTGTTTGTGCCGTGTTATACGACGACCGCAGTCATTTCGAACCATGCACCCGAGACTCCTTTCGACTGATCAAACGGCAATCATCGCTCTCTCGGCCGCGAGGCGATTCCAAATCACGGTCTCCCGGGGTCAGCCGAGGAAGGGAAGGACAACGTCCTTCCCGCTCGGCTCGCCCCGGCAGGCTGTCATTTCACCATCACGGCCTCCGAGTAATGGAGAGCGGCCTTACATGTTGCAGAGAAATAATTTGACGGTTCCCGGATCCCCCCGATGAGCGCGAAAGAGTGATGTGGTGGGTGATGATGGTGCGAGATGGATTGGTGGCAAGGAAGTGAACGAAGGCCAGGGCATTCGAAGTATTTACGGGCGAGAATTTTGTGGAATAGCGGTTGAGGGAGAGAGGGAAGAGGCGGGTGTGAGGGAAAATGAGAGACGTAATGGGCAGAGACCGACCGTCGTTAAAGTCGAACGGCGGAAGCGACAGCCGTTTGTGCTGGGACGAAGAAATGCCGCGGTCGTCATTCACTCCAGAAATAAATCCTTCAATCAGCGCGACCTCGTTGCGCACAATGGGGTTTCGCGATAAGGATACTCCACTCTTCCCTCGCGACAACTGGCTTGCAACCTACGGCGTTCAACCATGAGGAGAATTCGTTTCCCGAGATATATTTAGGTTCCCTTTAGATCCCGAACGAGTAGAGACGCATTTTATAACTGTGCAAAGTGGTAAAACACCCAAGGAGGTCATTTTATTGTTAAAATAATAGTAGATGATTTTTCGAAAATGTTTGAATTGAAATTGAATTGTTTTGAAATTGAAAAATTTTAAATTATGTACAAGCATTACTTAATATTTAAGAATTAGGAATATGTATGTTAATTAACATTTTCCTCAAATGAAAGTTATCTTTATGTGATGATAATTTTGTTGTGCCTATGATAGTGTCCGGGGGTATAGATGACAATATCTACCTCTAATTTTTGTCTTCTACAAGGAAATAAAAAAGAGATAATAATAATTACAATGTGTTATATTCAATATTACCAAATTTAGACAAATGAACTTTTACTCGGTCCAGTTTCGTCTGGGAGTGAAATATAAAAATCTATATATTTGGATTGTGACATTCATAATAAAAACTCGTATCCACGTCACCTTTACCAGAAGTAATCAGTTATTTAATATTAACATTTCTTGTTAAATAAATGTGATATACATTAAGAAATCTGTGTTAGTCCTTTTCAAAATGATTTTTGTTTTTCCCTTTTGGTTCTACATAGGGTCGTCGTTTTCCTTGTGTATATAACAACACAGAAACACTCACTGTATGTGTACACACTAATATATATGTATGCATATATATATGTATATATATATGTATATATATATGTATATATATATATGTATATATATATGTATATGTATATGTATATGTATATATATATATATATATATATATATATATATATATATATATATATATATATATATATATATATATATATGATTTCATCGAAGTAACACGGAAGTGTTGAATAAAAAACATAGACAGTAACACACAGCACGAGAACACATACAAAGAACACTCACAATAATATCTTGATAATTTCGACGGACTCGAGCTCCGTCTTCTTCGGAAGATAAAATATGACTGAGGAAAAGGGTACTTAGTGCAGAGAGAGTAGGGGACGAAGGAGAGGGGAAAAACAGGTAGTGGGGGAGGGGTGAAGGAGAGGTATATGGAGGGGGAGAAAGCGGAGCGGAGAACAGGTGGTGGGAGAGGGGTGAAGGAGGATGCGGAAGAGGGGTGAAGGAGGAGGTTATGGAGGGGGAAAGGGAGGCCAGAGGGAAGCGGAGATGGAATAAGGAGGATGCGGAAATAGTAACAAGCGACACAGAAAACTAGCAATTCATCTACAGATACCACAACACCCATGACCAAGGCATCAACTCACCATGTCATCATAAGGGCTTGACAAGTCAAAACCCAGGAGAAGGATGACAAAATGTATGCGGATGAATAAATTGTCCCACCACCTCGCAAGCAATAAATCCACCTCCATCCACTCCAGCCCCACCCCCCCCCATTTAGTGAACGACATTGAGACCCGGATGTTGATAGGCTTTACACAGCCATATAAATGCCAATTCCATTGTTTTTAATTTTATAGGGTTATCGGATGGGGGAAGGGATTCTAGCACGGAAACATTATAACAGTGGTTGAAGGGGGTGTTGTGGTCGGAGGCATGTTTTGGGATGGGAAGACCCGCGGACGGGGAAGAGGTATTACATGAGGCGCGATGATTGTTCACCCTGAGGTTCAGGGGTGTAGAGCACTGGCCTATAGTATATAAAATGCCGGGCAGAGTTTTCAAGTCAGAAGATAGATTACATTCTGAGATGTGCATGAGGAGTGGGGAAAGGGCGAGAGAGAGATAAAAGGTGAGATGGAGAGGGGTGGAGTGGTGAAGGTACCATTTTCCTCAGTCATATCTTATCTTCCGAAGAAGACGGAGCTCGAGTCCGTCGAAATTATCAAGATATTATTGTGAGTGTTCTTTGTATGTGTTCTCGTGCTGTGTATATCTATATATATATATATATATATACACACATATACACACACACACACACACACACATATATATATATATATATATATATATATATATATATATATATATATATATATATATATATAAACTTAGACAGTAACACAAGGTAGACACAAGATAAGGTATGACTCATGAGTCATATCTTATCTTCCGAAGAAGACGGAGCTCGAATCCGTCGAAATTATCAAGATATTATTTTGAGTGTTCTTTTTATGTGTTCTCGTGCTATGTGTTACTGTCTAAGTTTTTTATTCAACACTTCCGTGTTACTTCGAAGAAATCATCTATATATATATATATATATATATATATATATATATATATATATATATATATTAAATATGATAAAACTTTCAGTTGTTTTCATTGTGGACTTTGTCTGCGACAGCCACTAAGGTTAGACGTGTTTTATGAGCTTTGCAATTTTCGCATGTTTTAAGAAATGAAACAAAAGAATTTGTATCAAATTTTGCGTGAAAAATTAAGTAAGGCGTAACAAAGTATGTGAAATGTTAGCAAAGGCCTACAGTGAGACTACTATGAGTAAATGAAGATTTTGCAAGTGGTATAAGCGTTTCCAAGAAGGCCGTGAAGATGAAAACGGGGAAAAAGTGAAAGAAATGGTTTTAAACGATCGCCGAATCACAATTAGAGAGCTCGCGGATGACGTTGGCATATCGATTGGATCATGCCATGATATTTTTTTCAATTTTTGGGGCATGAAACGAGTGGCAACAAAATTCGTTCCAAAATGGCTTTTGCACCACGATAATGAACCAGCTCACACTTCATTGTTTGTTCGTGAATTTTTGGTCAAAAACAATACTGTAACGATGCTCCAGTCTCCATACTACCTTGATCAAAAAGTTCCCGGAATTTATTCAGAAAATTAAAAATACAAGTTTATTCATCTAAATCTATATTGTTCCCTTCAAAGTAATCCCCATCGACTGCAACACACTTATGCCAGCGCTTGATCCAATCCTCGAAACATTTTTTATATTCGATTTTCGGTATGTCCATCAGTGCTTCCTGCGATTTTTCCATTACTTCCTCTCGGCTGCTAAAACGCGTTCCCCGTAATGGTTTTTTAACTCGATTGAACAGAAAGAAGTCACAGGGAGCCAAATTAGGTGAATTTGGTGGCTGTTGGATGGTATTTGTTGCATTTTTCGTCAAAAAATTACGAATAATGATAGCACTGTGCGACGGTCTCGACGCACTGTGCGACGATTTCTGGTCTCTTTCGACGAATTGCTTCACGCAAACGTCTCATAACGCCCAAATAATACTCTTTGTTTACTGTCTGGCCTTCTGACAAAAATTCATGATGCACTACACCGTTGTAATCCATGAAAACCGTCAGCATTGCCTTCTTTTTTGACTGAAAACGACGTGGTATTTTTGGTCTCGGCTCATTTGGTGAACGCCATTCACTTGCCTGATGTCTGGATTGCGTGTCGTACTCATAAACCCACGTCTCGTCTCCAGTAATGATCCTTTTGATGAATGTGGGATCGGATTCAGCCTCGCAAATCATGTCTTTTGCGACGTCAACACGGTCTCTTTTTTGCATGAAATTGAGGTCTTTTGGCACCAACTTTGCTGCTACACGACGGAAACCCAAATCATTAACCACAATGTCTTGGGCGGATCCATAGGCAATGTTCAAGTCCTCCGCTATTTCTCTGATGGTTAATTTGCGGTTATTGACCAAAATTTCTTTTACTTTATCAATTTTTTCACCGACTTTCGATGTCGATGGTCTGCCACTGCGTTCATCATCTTCGATTGACTCACGACCACTTCTGAACCGCTCGTGCCACTGGTAAACGACCGTTTTTTTAGAGAATCGTTGCCGAAACACTTTTCCAACATTTCCAACGTCCGTGCGCCACTAAATCCGTTTTTTACGCAAAATTTAATACAAGTTCGTTGTTGCAAATTTAAATCCATTTCTGCAATTGTAAAAAATCGCCAACACACACAGAGATAGATGTACTCTTGGCTACGTAACTTTTGCAAATGTCAAGTTATGACACTAAGATTTAAAGGGAATATCAACAACAGATGTACCAATTTAACAAAAAAAACAGAACTCAAATCGGAACGATGGGAGCGCCACACGGTGGTTATTCCGGGAACTTTTTGTTCAAGGTAGTATTCGCCAGATATAGCTTCGTGTGACTTTTTACTGTTTCCAAAAGCTAAGAGAACTTTGAAGGGCCGTCGTTTTACAGCCGTAGATGACATTAAAAGCGCATCGTTGAAAGAACTAAAGGCTATCTCAAAGATGGAGTTAGAGAAGTGTTTCGGGGATTGGCAGAAGTGCTGGCACAAGTGCATAATCTCCAATGGGGACTACTAGTCTACCGGTTTTTGGATGAACACAACTATCAAATAAACATTTTGTAACTCCAAACAAAACCCAATCCAAACCCTTCATCTCTGTGTACTTCTTTCCTCCCTACATCCCGTCCAACATCCCTATCCTCTTCCTGCTCTTTCCTCGTTTGCCCAACATTCTCCCCTCTATTATCTTCTTCCACATTCCACTACCGCTCAATACGCCTTTCATCCATCTTTCCTGCCTCCATAGGATTTCTCTCACAAACCCCTCTCCTCACCCACCATCTCTAGTACTTCCTCATTTTGTTTTCCTTTCGGTCCATTTCACCTGCTCCATTCTTCTCCACACCCGCATTTCAAAAGCCTCCAATCTATGTCTATCCTCCTGCTTCATCAATGTATAAGAATAAACAAATATTATTGTTCAAAAAATTAAAATTGCCGTTAATTTTTGAACACACCTCGTATGTATTCATTCAGATGGAAATAGATATAAGGGTGTTCGTCTTTTATGTGTGCTCGTATATCTTTTCCTTATATCTATTTCAATGTGAATATTTGTTCGCTCTATGGCGGGATTTCGTGTTTGAATGGGTATATACACGCCGAAACGTCATATACATACTGTGAGTGTCCTATCTTTGTGTTTTTGTGTGTTGAATATTTTGTATATGTGCGTTTGTGCGTCGCTGCAGAGCGTCCACTTCAAAGATAAGTATATATATATATATATATATATATATATATATAACTTCCATATCACTGTGGTTGATAATATTTATGACTTCAAAAATATAATGTATGTGAATGCAAACATTTAATAAATGAATATAAATACATACGATGTCTTTGTGCAATATGTTTTTAAGTTAAGTTACTAAGCATCTAGCTAATCATTTAAAGTAAGGCAGGTGTTTGCATTAATGTGTTGTGATCACTGCTTACTTTTAATGCATTTCTTAAAGCTCAGGACACTATATAAAATGTTTAGCTCTATATTTTGAGAAGTACATTGCCAATTAAAATAACTGCATTTATATATAAGCAACAGAGGTAACTCAAATGACGGTACAAATAGATAAATATTTAGATCATGCTGTGAATCATGGTGAAATATGTCTTGGAAATATATGAAGTAATATGAAGTGACCCATATCGCTCGAAAAATCATATTTATTCCAAGACGAATCTTACGTGTTTATTTCCGAAAGAAATTATGTTAATGGCACTAGCATGTCATGTCAAGTGACATTTTTCAATTTTCCGATAGTTAAAATCCCCATTTTCTGGAACGCTCCGTTCAATCTCAGCTGACGGGTATTTTGCCTGAATATGAATGCAATCTGGATTAGCTCTTGGTGAGAAAATACTACCTGACACAACATCAATCCTTCGTAATGTACATCACCGTCGCTTTTTCATCCCGATCTCTCGATATCCTTCTCCGTTTTTGAAGGTAAGAGATATTTACGGAAAATTTGTTTTTACCTTTCGTAATATTTTATCTGTCCTTTTTCTTGCCCAAAAATAATAACGAGCTAATGATATGGGCTATACTGCGACATAAAACATTACGATATTTTCATAGGATTGGTATCTACAGAAATCTTTTCCTCAAATATGTCTTCTTCCGAAATAATGAAACGAGTGTACCTGTATGATCACCCTCGTGTTTTGGTACAGGTTTAATGTGTGGTCTTACTCTTTGTAAACTAAGCCGTGGTTAAAAATGTAATTTTGTTAAATTTGGATACCACAAAAGTATCGATCATGTCATGATTATCGAGAATATTAACGTAAAATAAATTTTTGTGATAAGGGCGCAGAATATTTGGTAGAGTTTGAGTCTCACGTAGTATCATTGAAATGTTATTTACGATGATGATTCTATTAAGTAATAAATATATGCAAACCTTTTTGTAAAACTTAACTTTAAAAAAATAATTTGGAAATGTAAGCCTCATTTTGTAAGAGTACTTAAATACGAAACAGCAAAACTCGTAAACAGCAAAACTTTCTAGTGCGGCAGACGAGGTTATTGGCAACAGTTAGAATGTGTTTTACGATGCTTATATTTAATTATAGGGGGGTGGAAAAAATGGCATTTACCTTTCTGCGGCGATTAGACAATTTTTCCGAAGTGTAATTTTCAAATTGACCAATAATGCGCCCCTTAACCTTTGTTCTCTAATCCACACTACAATCAGAAATGGAAATCCGATCGTCTACTTTGAAAGCTGGTGTCACATTCTCAGTCGAGGTGCGTAGGTATTACGCTCATTTTGATCCTCAACGTTTTATCGTATTTTTTATCCCAGAAATTATAAATGTATATATTTTGGTTTTAATAAAGATTACATCTTACGATAAAGTATATACCTAGAAATTTCAGCAGCATAGATATTCAGTAATTTATATCAATATTTCATTGTTTTTCGGGCAGAGAAATTCCTTGAGTAATAATGCAGGAATATATGATTGCGAAGAAAATATCGACAGGAAATTAGAATTGGCATATGCCAAAATCTTCACATGTAACATGATCACATGATAATAATCTACTAAAATTTTCTTTTGAGCATGATTAACCATTGAAACGATTTTATTTACTGGTTTTTGAAGACATCCAGATTTTGTTGTTTGTTAAGTTAGGATTAATATTCGCACTGCATATTCATTCTTGTTGCAGATTGCACTTGCATCACGGAGTCTATTGAACATAACCATCCAGTTTCTCTCAAAGTGTCTCCTAGAAAATAGATGCAAATAAATATATTGACTTTAATGAGTTAGGCCATAAGATTACTATCGAGTCTTTTATAGGGGGGTTCCTCTTATTGTAGAATAAGGTTTAGGAATAGAAAACCTTCCTTCGTGGTTTATAGACAGGGGCTCTTGTCACAACTGTTGTTATAATTAAATAAATATGTATATTTGAAAGAAATTTCTGGCCTTCACCGTATCAGTTTCATATTTATTATTCCGGTATATCTAACAGACACGCATATGTTTGACACGGCTATCTTTGTTGCCGGCAGGAATAGTAGACCAAGGAATAGATCTATATTTGATAATGATCTTTGTTCGCGTTCTCCTGTGCGTGAGGTTACATCGTATAGAGTATAAGCTAAATGAAAGAGCATTATCAAGAAAAAATTTGGTCATTTAGGTAGAAAATCATGACAGATGGGCGATTTCAATACTCACCACGCGTTCTACATGATAGTGATTTTCTGCAACAACACTAAGATGATAATTGGCCAGTAAAGTGGAACTATTCAACCGTACGCGTCCATTATTCGTGAGGACAATAAAAGCGGATTTATTGGATTTAAGGGCTATAACCGTCCAACTGTGCATCACGTGTTGGAGATTACTTCCATTTGATTAATCGCTTTGATATCATATTTTGTTTTTTCCTTTACTTTTCCGGTAAAATTTAGAGTCGAGAGAAATATAATTTGTCAAAGCCAACCTTGTTTGCTACTCTTTTGCTAAACTTTTTTCTATGAGCTACTGATTGAATTCAAAAAGTAATATTGTTTTATTTAAAGTGGATATGGTGCAAGGGTACATTCTGTGATGATTTAATTTTCTGGACTTTCTTTCATTTGACTCTCCAACGGATTACTAGACGTAACTACTAGAAATACTAGACGTTAACTATGCATGGCTATTATAGATGAAATTTACTTTTGGCGTGTTAAGATATATCCGTCCTGTTTGCATTTCACATACCATTTTTATGCAAAAGAGACAAGATGAGACAGAGTCTTCTGTACTCTACTTGAAAGCGTCCATGTCTATCAAAGTAAAAAAATAATGCGTATTGTTCTTTAAGGAAAGCTATTATTTCAATTCTTGGAATAGTGTTAAGTGATAAAGTTTTGCTTTATGTTTAAATGTATCTTTGGGCAGTTTCTCTAATAGCGTGAAATTATTTTGAAGTTAGGTGCCTCAACCAAAGGTCTGAAGGGTCTTGAAAAGAGGCGAGTTCAATTTTAAACTCCCAAAGTGTTAAGGATTAATTTGATATCTCACTGGGGATCTCCCTTGAAGAGTTACTAAAACTTGGCCTTGAAAAATTTATTTCATTATGCGTGAAAAATCTAGAGGGATATTTTGGAAAGTCGAAAAAATATTTTAATTCCCACTCCTATCCGCAAATTTGGCTCCTGATAATTTTTGGTGTTTGTTTGCTTCATCTTTGGCAAACGGATACATCAGTTGCCGTGACTCCCGGAAAATTGTGTGCGTTTCAACCATCACGCTGAGAGAAGGAATACTTGCGTAATTATTAAGAGAGAAGAGGGTTTGATGGGAGAAACAAGACGTCATTTTTAGCGTAGAGGAGGAGCTCTTGTGTCAAGGGATTGGCTGTGGTACAAAGGTTGAGAGAAAATAGTCAAAACCGTGACGTCATTAATGGTCAGCGCCTTATTTCCCTTATTTCTTTGAGACTATAAAATTATTATTGCTTTTATTTAATTGAAAATATTTAGATTAGAATGCCAATCTATGTTGGAATACGAAAAACTCATGGAATGATTGCATTGCAAGTTTTACTTGAGCAGAAATATGTACATCAATATTTTTGTACATCATTTTGTTTATAGATATCATTATATTTGCAGGCATCCAAAAGACATTTTGTACTCGTAAGCATTTAATTTTACTGGGATGGAACTTTGAAAATGCTAGTCTAAACACAATAAATATACTTGGCACTTCCGTCGCGGACAGGAAAACCGTTTAAAAATTTAATAATCTTTAAGCATCATTCTTGATTCATGGAATGTACGTGAACTCTTCTTTTTGCGATTTATATAGATTTCTGCAAAACCTACCTGATGTTAATGAAATTCCTATCGTGAGATGCAGGTAAAATAGACGGTAGACGTTACTTATACGTATGTATTACATATCTTAGGCATGTTAGTTCAAATGGATTTATATATTTTTACTCACAGCATAATATTGAATTGTTTATTTAGTTATATTATTGTATTATATTTTGCATTCCCTTATATTCTACCTATATAATGTGTTGGGCATAGGGTGTTAAATATTGTTATTATTAAATAATTATTTTGGTATATTATAAAGAATTTGCCATTAAATAAGAATTATTGAGTACATTGTAATTTGGTCGCTATGAATGTGAGAAAACATTAATTTAGATATTCTAATCGGTGGATTATTATTCAAAAATATTGTTTAACTCCCACTAATACTTTGAAACTCTCATCTCCTTTCATTTTCTCGTGGTAGAATGGCAGCTTTTATGCAGATAGACTTCCGTTGAGAGTGTTGCATGGAAGATTGAAAAGTAATGTACATTTATATGGTGTCGATTCGCTCCCGAGGACGAACAATCGCGCAAGTGTCCCCTAACCTCAAAGTTTGGGCGCAGGAGAAAGGGAAATTTAGGAGAAATGCCATCCGGTCTGTGAGTGTGGATCGGGGTGTATATCCGGGCATGGCGGGTCCGCTTTCGCAGGGGCGAGGGTCGGATGGAGCGTGAAGGGGAAATATTCCGTGCGCGGACTGAGGGCGGTGGTTGGGCAGAGGCGTGAGGAGGAGGGAGGGGTGGACCAAAGTGTGCGCGTGAGTTGATTAAAGGGAGGCGAAGAGCGAAAGGGTGTTCGGAAAGGAATTCGGGTTATCTGGTTAAGTGGATGGGTCGGAGCGGGAAAGAAAGATGGCTGACCTCCCGAGGTTGATCACAAATTCCTCCGGGGAATGCTTTATACGGCCGAGGCTCCCCGGACACCTTCGCTCTGCCGGCGGTGCGAAGAAGACACGGCCGGTGCTCGGCCCTTTGCCGTGTGCCCCCTCCTTCCCTCGCATGCATAAGGTAGCATCTCTCCCGGAAGGTTGCTTTAAGAAAACCCTGGCCCGGAAACAAATCCTAGAATCAGATACTAAGAGGCATTCAGAGTTTTACGAGTTTTCGGTCCTTATAAAAGAATTCCTCAGTAGATCTAAAATTAGGGAATCAGGTATAATGTCGTTATCTTTATATATTTAGCTGTGATAATGATAATCATTTTTCTATTCTTGAATGGAAAATTTTCAAATTTCTTTTCGACAATGTACGAGTCTACGAGATGTACTCGTAGTCATGAAAATTTAAGTGAGTTTAAAGGCAATGGAATATTAAGTCTTTATCATAGCATCTCTTATTCAGAATAATTATTTAGTAGCAGAGATCATGCAGAGAAGTGTTACCTTGGTTAACTTTAATATTACAACGTATGTTCTTTGATTTCGTGATAAAGTAGCTTCATTGGATGAAAACAACCCATAAAATGCTTGAAGGCTTTTTCTGAGATTATTAGGGAAGAAATTATTAACAATGTATCGAAATTATTTAATATATTCTGTGATGGTGGGTTCTCTATTATAGTTTGTATGAAATAGCTCAAATTTTATTTTCCATTCAGATCAACAAAATAAAACCGAAGAAATAGATTTTAAATCAAATAGATCTAGAGAAATTAATTTTGTGAAAACTTCTTGGAGACACCATTTTCAAAAGAGCCACTCCTGAAGAAATCCCTTGAAATCGTTTCCATCTCCCATACGTCTCCGTCGGTGGTTGCAGCCACGAGTGTGGGAAAAATAATCACATGCACACGTACATGATGCATTTACTCAGTATGAGAGTTCGTTGCAAATATTTTTTCCCATGATTTCAAGGAAACTCAACCTCTTTAGTAGGCTAAAGTATTTCCTTTTCTCACGATAACATGAAATATTGGAAGAAATGCACTAATGGCTACGGATCAGAACAAATTGGCCGTTTATAATGCATTGCATGTTTTCCAGTTTAACCTTGTGCTCTTATTTTTGATCTGCTTCCTCTATATTATGTGTGCTTCTACCTTTAACCGACAAAACCTCTGCTCACATAGTTCTCATTGCAAACTTACGGTGGTCACGCTTTAGCATTTTTGCAAATAAAATAGAATTAGAGAATCATAGCAGTGTATTAAAACTCAACCTTTAGCAAATATGGACGCAAGTATAGAAAATAGGTCTCGAAATAGCAAAGGGATGTGTGCAGTAAGGCCGACCTTTTCTTGGGATTATTCTCTTTAAGACGAGGTATGGAGTAAATTTGAAAAATCGACAACTAATTATGCAGCGATAAGTTTCCACTTTTATTTTCAGGATATGAAGACTTGTAAACCAAAGTAAACCAAGTATATTTTGGCGGGAAATATCACTTATGAAAAATAAAAAATCCATAAATTAAAATTTTTATTGCGCTTTTCGATAGTGATGGTTATATTCATGTGCTAAGGGAAACATTTCAGCCAGTCAAAATATTAATCGTAAAACCTTATCACTTCTTCCCTAATCGTTTTTTACTTCATTGTATCACACCGTATTTTTCCTTCGACACTTCAGTGACTATGATCTTCTCACCCATGAAATGAATTTAAAAATATCTTAACATGATTCGATCCCACGAGTTTTTGGATGCCAAACTGGCGGGTAAATGTCCTAACCTCAGTTGGCTAGTCATTCATGTGCAGAATAAAAAATAAGGAAGAAAGATAAATGGGTGGCTATGAATTCTGTCGGTAAATATGGAAATCACCTATCCGACTTAATGTTTGATTTTGGACGTAAGGGTAGGGCGCTTAAACCTCCAATCGAATGTTATTCGAATAATTTGACTAAGAGATTGGTTACTTACCCTATAGTGCCTGTAGATATGTAAGGCTCATTGCCAAGAAAATCATGAAGTCGGGGTTTAGCTGGTAGTGTCCTGAGGCGTCATCCGAATTCCAACCCAGAAAACTATAATAACACAGTGCTATCCTAATATACCCAATGCTCTATCAATTAGGATAGCATTGTATAAAAATCATACGCTTACTTTTTTCCTATATCAGTGCTCATTTCAATTCACGTTAAACCACGCGAAGGCATCAATGTGGATTTGATTAAGCAGTAATCTATTTCCGTCCTAAGTTACTTTCGTATAAGGGTTGTCATTTACTTCTAATTTCCTAATATTTACATGTACCTTTGCATAAAAAATCGAAGTATCTTCAAAAAGAAGTGAAATAGGCTCTGTAGGGGAAAGAGGTGTTTCCGAATAACTCATATTTTTTTATCAAGTGTTACAGAGGAGATAAAATGGAAATACTGTTGCAAATAATCCTTGAATTAACACACACGGAGAATTACGGAAGAGAACTTTAATGCTCGGGGAAAAAAGAAGTAAGCCATATACATGTACCTTCAAAATCCTTTTATATGAGGCCAAGCAAGGGTTTACAAAAGGCATATACCCGAGACGGGACAGACACGCATTATTAGCATACCATTAGTGGTAATAATGATACAAGTACTAACTAATAATAAAATGACTCATTATTCACCTGACTCAAATTAACTTTCAATGTCACACTAGTTAGCAAACTCTTCGGTGTGTATCATAAAAGAATGTACGTCCCAAAGATATAGCAGTGTGCTTAAATGAAGTTAATACGTTGAGTTAAAATGGGTAATCCAAAAGTAGAAGAAAGTAATGTTTGGAAAATGCCTGTTAATTTCACAGTAATAAAACTGTGAAATATATCCCAAAAATATTCCTAAATGAATAGCATTTCATTGGTTCGACAATTTGTCAAGTTACCTTGCCCTTTATCTGTTTTTAATGTATTATTTGCTTCAAGATAGTGGACTGCTGCAGAATATTCATTTCGAACTAGAATATGACATAATGTGGATCAATAAACTTATATTAGTCAAGCAAAATCCGATTATTTCAATAAAAACCTCAAATATGGTCCAAATTAAAACGAGAGCTTTGGTTTGTCCGAAGGGAGACGGCGTTTCTGTGGTTATAGCTTAGGAAAGGGACAACCTGGGAGGAAAGTGAGAATTGCGTGACCACAGTCCGAAGGATCTTACCCCTTCGTGAGCCACAGATGGCCTCCCTAATTTCCTCCATCTAACCCTTCCTTCGCTGCCCCTTCCTCTTTTATACTCAGGCCCATTCTCCCACGCATCCTTTTTTAATGCTTAAATTAAGAATGCGCTCGATAACGATGGCTGAGTTTCCATCGATTTGCGAGGCATTGTGGCCTCTGTAATAGGGTGCAAACTCCCATTTTGGGGTGAAGAGAACCGATTAAAAATAAATTAAGTTGAAGAGGGCGTTATAGTTTTGTTAGTACTTGGATGTGAGAAATCAACTCTTTATTTCCCTTCATATCCATTGGCTTCGTGAACATATGGAGAGAGATCGTGAGGAGGAGAAACATTCTCTTTTTCTCACAAAACAAGTACTTTTGGGAATTGTTCAGTGGGGTGTATAATTATGTTAATCTGATCTGGAAGTTAGGTATCCTTTAGACCATATTAAAGTCCACGAAATGTACAGAATATCTGTAGGTTAGCAGTAGGATGTTTGGTTCGTGCTCAGATGTTTCCGAGTTCTAATTTAGCCATTCAGCTTCTCATTATATCTCAGCTCAAATAAGGCATGAAGTTTTAGAGGAAGAGAGGTTCTTTTTAATGCTGATTTGGAGTACAGTCCCTTCGTAATGGATCTGGAAATACACTCCCAATATCAGTAGCCGATATCAGCTTTCTTATGGCCATATATTGAAAAAAAATAATGAATTAACCCTCTTGGAATGGAATAAAAATAGTATTTACTCTCTCAATATGTAGGCGCTAGCGGAATTCAAAAGGAAAAAATTAGGCGAACATTTGAACGATAACCCAAAGATGTTTTGGTCCTACGTCAGGGAAGTGCAGGGAAAGGAGTCCACCGTAAACTCATTGAATGCCGAAAAGGGGGATAAAGTAACGAGTAGTTTAGATAAAGCCAACATATTAAACTCATTCTTCCAGAGTATTTTCAACATATCCTCATAAAATACACCCGAGAACCTTCCGAAAACATTTCAGCAGTCAATGGAAGCAATCAATATTTCCACCCGCGGAATAGAATTACTCCTTAAAAACATAGACCCCAACAAATCACCGGGACCTGATGAGATACCGGCACGTGTGTATAAAGAACTGTCGGCTGAAATTGCCCCATATCTAGATATAATATTTAAGAAATCATTAGCAGAAGAAAGCGTGCCAAACGGCTGGAAGGTAGCTTCGGTAACACCCATATTTAAAAACGGAGACAGGGAGGACCCCAGTAATTATAGGCCAATATCGCTGACTTCCATTTCCTGTAAGATTCTTGAACACATCATTGTTAGTTCCATGATGAGGCACCTCGATAGCCAGAATTTATTAATTAATAACCAGCACGGCTTCCGTAAGGGTAGATCCTGCGAAACTCAACTCGCACTTTTTGTACATGATGTATTGAACTCCGGTGAAAGTAATATTCCAGTTGATGCGATATTCCTAGATTTTAAGAAAGCTTTCATAAAGTCCCTCATTGCAAATAACTGGCGAAATTGGAAACCTATGGAATACACGAAAGTATTATTAACTGGATTAAAAAATTTTTAAGTGATCGTGTCCAAACAGTCGTCCTGGACGGTGTATCATCCGATACCGTCATGGTCACGTCGGGTGTACCACAAGGAAGAGTCTTAGGCCCCCTCCTATTCCTTGTTTACATAAATGACCTCAGTACCGTAGTTAATAGCAAGCTCCGTCTTTTCGTCGATCATGCAGTGATTTATGGGGACATTCGAAGTCACAAAGACAGTCGTGTTAGCCAACGACCTAGGTGCAATTCAAAATTGGTGCGATACATGGCAATTGGAATTGAATAAAAAAAATGCGTAGTAATACATTTTTGGGAAAAGAGTAATTCCCTCCCTTATAGTTACAAAGTGAAACAAACCAATATCGCGAGGGTATATTCCTTTAAATACTTGGGTGTAACAATTACTCACGATCTGTCCTGGGGAAAACACATACGAGAAATATGCGGTCGTGCTAATAAAAAATTGGGATTTGTGAAAAGAGTGCTAGGCAAATGCGATGAAAAGTGAAAGAACAATGTTTCCTTGCGTTGGTCAGGTCCCACCTAGAGTATGCTGCCAGTATATGGGATCCTCATAACATAAATTTGGTTTCGGAATTAGATCGAGTTCAGCGGAGGGGGGCTAGATTTGTCAAACATTGTTATGACCAACGCAGCAGCGTATCCACTTTGCTAGATAATTTAGGTTGGGATTCTCTTACACAGCGGCGTTTCTAATATAGATTAAACTTATTAAAACATTTAAAGATGGGCCCTTTTCCGATGACATCAAGGATATAATACGAACTCCAACGTATTACGGTCGAAGGGATCACGAATATAAGACTAGAGAGATAGACTGCAAGACTGACAGGTTTAAAATGTCATTTTTTCCAAGAACGATAAGGGACCAGAATGCTTGTAGCCGAAATTCCCCAGGACTTAGTTCATTACAATAAGTATTAACGTACAGGTTAGGGACTTCGCGAGGATGCGTATACATGTGTGTAAGTATATATGCATATATATGTATGTGTATATATATATCTATGGAAATATATATATATATATATATATATATTTTTTTTCTTACAGGTTCCCCCACCTTTCCTCACCTAACCCCCAACCCCCTCAATCCTTATCCTTCCCTCATGTTACTACACCCCCTGCCACACACCTTTTTGGTGGCTCGCAGGGTATTTATGTAGATGTAGATGTGGATTAATAGATGATATCTAACAATTGGAGAATGACATTTGACCAAACCATCAGAGCTCCAGCTAATTGTTGTCGTTTGAAAACAAAAGAATTGTGAATATTTACTGAATATCAGTTTTTGATATTTTCTAGGGTATATAGAGTAGCTATTTGAAAAGAAATTAATGATAATTTTGTTAAAAAAAAGGAAAAAACAAAATCTTCTTGTAACCAACGCGTTCACGATACGCTTACTTTATTTACTGGTAAAAACGTCTAAAAGATGTGAGAAATTCAATCGAATAAACTCATCACCTATATCACCATCTCATATTCTTCTATGTTTAAAGATACTAGCCAAAAGGTCGTTTTAAATGGACATTAATTTTAATTTTAAAAATCTTATCATTAAAAATAGTCAATCAATCGACCTACTATCTTGCCTATTATCATGTTCTTTTTATATATCCTGGCTAAGTGGCTTGAATATAGAATTGTAATGTTAATAATAATTAATGGAATAGAAATGTAATTGCCTTCGGTATAGAAAAGTCATAAATGGAAAGGAAACCCAAGAAGGCTGTGTCGTTTTTTGTTGTTCAAACCCCTGAACATTAAATTAGGAGGAAATGCTTGAGGCGTGGGTGTTCAGAAGAATGAATGTTATAAAATTGGTCGCACGGAAAAAAGAACCATGTGGTTCTAGGTATGGTAGTAGAAAATAGGCAGCTCATCGAAATGCATAAACTGCCCTGCAATTCGCCAAAAGGACATAGGTAGAAATCGAAAGCAGGATAAGTGGATGAACGAGATGCATACGGGAAATAGGATAGCGAAGACTGTAATAGAGGGTAGAATTTTGGAACCACATGAAATAAATAGCCTCAAATTAAACGTGCGTATTACTGAAAATATTATTTGGCGTAAGGAATGATCATATTTCAATATATATTTCTAATTTGAAAAACCTGCCCTCAGAACTATCTAGATCCCGGTAAGTAATACCACATAGATCGTATGCGACGTTGAATAATTCTTTAATGCATTACCCTCTGGTAAGTTATAATAAAATTAATCGTTTGATTAAAGGTTTTATACTTATAAATGAATGGTTCTGAATTAAACAAAATATGAAATTGATTTTAAAACTTAATTTCCCAACGCAAGATCATGAAATTTGTGGATCGTGATCCATTAACGGAAAAGTAATAATTAGACGCCCGTCTGAGAATGACTATTTAAGACATTGACAATTTCCTTGATATATATACTATATTTCAAACCCGGATTTAAGGAAATACATTTGAATTATCGGCCATGCTTAATCTACATAAAAATGACGAGGAACTGATTGCAAAATACTGTCATGGTATTTAAACAGCATTCACAGACGCAGAGTTGTACCGGTCTATTGAGAAAGGCACCGGGAAGCCATTTGGATTAATTATCCCGTGTAACACTGATGGACAGAGGTCTGAGTTTAAGGCCGCAACTGCCGTTTATCGTGACCGGCAGTGGGAGAGGCAAGGCTTCCGCGGTCGTCTCTTCATCTCACTAAATCCTTGCAAAGCAAAAGCGACAGTAGCAGCAGGGTAAACAAATAGTAGTACCGAACTCGTTCGAATAGGGTCTTGGATTTCTTGGGCGATGTAAATGACTGTAAAATATATAAAAGAAAAATGTAGAGAGGAAATTTTTATGATGGGCGTGATGGGCGATAGAGGTTGTTTTCATGAGTATGAGTTCGAAGGATGTACGGGATTAATGGAAAAACTGAGAGTAAATATGAAAATAACAAAGAAAACGTGGATACGACAAGTTCATTCAAAAAGCTAGGAGAAATTATTAAATATGGAATAATAAACTAATTTGGGAACTAATAGAGCCAAAGAAACGCAGACAAAATTCGAAAATATGAAACGTTTACCTAGGTGTGATAAAATGAGTTTAATATACTTAAAAAATTAAAATACTGTCACTTAGTAGGAAGAGAAATCGGTGAAAATAAGGAAGTTTTGGCTGTAAAATTAATAATTGAACCAGAAAAAACCGTAGAGAGGTGAAATGGAGTATATAAAGGAAATATATGTTAAACCAGAAAGCTTGGAAATTTGCGAATATATCGTAGATGAATCCTTGATTGGGCGAAAGAAAGGGCAATGAGGAAATTAAAATCGGATACAGCTGCTGGGATTAATAACATCGCTGCGGATGTGCATGTGACGATGGAGAGTCGGAATGGAAATTATCAGGAAGAGGGGGTAAAACATGGATGCTCATTATTTCATTATTACTTTTCAACATATATTTTGAAGAAATGTTTACAGGGGCATGGAAAGAACTAGAGATTGTAGTGAGATGGGGAATTCATAAAATCAGTAATGAAATCAATCTATCGTTCGTCAGTCAGCCAAGGGGTTGCCAACTCACCTGAGTGCATTTGAAGGTCAATACGATGGGTACACTTCGTAAATAAATGTAAACAAAACAAAGGTTATGGGGTCTTTTCGAGAGAAGAATTATAAGTAAGTTGTTAAAATAGGAGTTAAATAACTATGATATGGGAAAATTTTTACGAACCTTGGAAGTGCTTTGGACTAAAATAGCCAATGAGGAATTAGAAGAAGTCTCGCATTAATCAATGAAGTGATCACAAGAAGAGAACTCATACCAGGGACTCTGGGTAAGGCTCATTAAAACTTTGATATGCAATGTGGTTTTGTGCGACGCAGAAACATTGTCGTTGAGGTATGATTACAAGCGTGTATTGATGGCTTATGAAACGTAGATAAAGAACCATGGAAAAAGGTAAATTCAAAGAAAGGAAAACAAACAAAATAGTTTTAGGCATGTTAGTGAGGAGATTAAGTATTGGGAGAAATCCAAAGTTGGCAGGAAAAATGGATGCAGAAAATTTTAAATGGTAATGGGATTTTGAACACTCAAAGAGATGGAAAAATATTAGGCAAGCGAGGAAATGAGTATGGAGGATGGAAATATACGTAAATTATGCGGGGGCATGTTAAGTGTCAATTTTACGGGATGCTTAGATGTCTCGTTCCAACATTGTATTGTCTGTTTCCATCATACGAGTGCATCTAACTTTATCGGTAGAATACAGATAATAGTAATGACAATGATAATATTAATAATGAATTCCTCACATTAGTTGAATACCCTTATTTCTGTTATTCTGATTGTGGTCTTGCATAATTATTTCAATTTCGTTGATTCAAAATTTTTATTCTTACGATGATGAAATAATACTCTAATAATGATTCTCCATTATCAGTAGCAGTATTTTTAATTATCATTTATCTTAATGAACAATCTTCATTATTTACGTAAATCAATATTTTACCGTCATTTTTGTTTCGGTTTAAATAGGAAAACCTATATTATCCTCGCAGACAATTTCAAAAGCCTGAAACATTCAATTTCCAGGTTCATTTTAATATCTTGAATTGAATAAAAATTTAATTTTGTACAGTTAATATTTAACAAGACCACAGCATCTGCCGATCATTATTATTTTTAAGATACATTGAAAATTATAGTAATCTATTGAAGCTCTCTTCGGTTGCTATGATGAAACTATATTTGGTTTTTTGGGTGGAAATAATGTAAGCAATAATTTCTCATTTTTATGCTTTGGAATTCCGGAAATTTTTGTCTTAGTTGATTCGCAATCTTAGTTTAATTTTAAACCTAGGTATTTGTATTACCTTTTAGCGAGTTTTGTTAAGGTCTAGCAGTGCTACGAGAGAAACATACATATGTACCAAAGATACCATCATTTAATACAAACCAAATCATAATGACAAATATGACGAAGGAGTTTATTATTTGTTTCTTATGGATGCTATAGTTTTTTATCTCTCTATTGATCATTCAGCCAATGATTTCCCATTGCATAAGGTAGTGGAAAATCCCTTGCTCTTGAAAAATTTTCAGTATCCATTCTTACTTAATGAGGTGGTCCAACGCGCATAATGATTAAAGAAATTTTGCTGCAATTGAGAGCGAGTGGATAAAACGGTGTTTTGAATAGTTTAGCTGCGATTAACGAGAAACCGTGATGACACCCGAGATGCCGTAGGTAGAAGGGAAGAATATTTCAATGTCTTCACTCATGCGTTTTGTTTCCTGCACTCAAGGTTCTGGAGGATCAAAAGTTCATACATTATGTTCGTACAAGAAATCCGGTGATTAAGAGATGAATTCTCAAGTCAATGTTTTTATCAAGAATTAAAATACTTTGGCTTGTCTGTATAGCCAGACGATGAAAGAAGTTTTTCAGCAATTCGGTTACATAGAACCAAGCATTAGTGAAAGGTCAGTAATTGATTTTCATGCTATCTTCGCCTAATGTTGGCATTTTATCAGTGACTAATGACATAACAGAACATTGCCGTGGGTTGAGTTAAATAAGGGATTGTTTTGCTAAATTTAGGAGTTATTGGCTCATGTAAATTTTTAATGGCCATTATCATTGCTCCTGAATGGACGGGAGCTTCCTTTTTCGCGAGGTCGAGAGTCTGTTGTGATGTTACGCTGGGAAACACCACCTTCAATAAACAAATTTTTCATGCGGAACAATTTTTAAATTTTTTTGCGTATTTAGCAATTTTAATAAATATTTGTAGGCATTTGTCCAATCTAAATGTTTCATAGTTATTTGATAAGAAACATTTTCTCGAATTCACGATTTTGATAAGAAGTTGTTTTCGTCATGGATGAAGCTCAGTTTTTAATAAATAGCGTGAAATTCTTGGTGTTAGTTTTAGGTTTTTTTCTGACCGTAATTGTTTAACTGCCTCACAGAAGTGGAGATAAACTTGTTTATTTGTAGAGAATGGTACGCGAAAGAATTATTTCTAATTAAATGTAAGTTATAATAAATAAGTAAAAATAATCGCCTTACCTGTAGTGATTAAAAAATGACAAGTAATAGTTGTATTACCCTTTATTGTTTTGCATCACTTTGTGATTTTCGTGATTTCAAATTACTCCATTGAGTACAAAACGCTCAAAAATCCTGCAAGACGATATTTAATTATTATAGAAAACATTTACGCTTAAATTTTGTTCAAATTGTCATCAAACCTTGGTATTATGGAGTATTATGATTTTATGTGCGTTAATAATTCAGAAAATAGAAGCAAAATTCAATGGTCATTCAATAAGTTGAATTTATGGTCTCTATTATGTCTCACACCATTCAGAGCGAAACACAAAATGATTACGTAATTATAAATATAGAACCCATTGTTCACTGTTAGAATTTCTCTTTCTTCTTAGGGAATAATAAGTACAACCCCCTCTTTTACCCTTTTTTGTGTCGGTGACTGTGTCTATATTGTATTAGTGTATTTGTGTGCAGATGAGATAATATTAAATCTCTAGCAGCTGCCTTAGAGATAATGTGATCAGCCGTGTACATGAAATTACGCACTATTACCGTGATATCTCATAGCAAGTGTTGCTTATAATTTCAAGTTATACATCGATTCAGTTCCCATCATTGAAAGATTTATGCCAAATTACAATCAAGGCACTTTTTAAAAAAATGGCACTTAAAAGAAAGGAAATATCATTAAAATGATTTCATTGTTCCCTTTGGCTATAATTGAATCGGTTTTTAATTTTGTCAATACCTGATTCTAAATAAGCAACACTGGAATCTCAAATCCCAGTCTATTATATGCCATGAAATTTTTCATGTCTTGAATGACTCAATTAGCAATAAACTAGTTACTTCGACGTCAGATTAAAAATCTGAAGCTTTTTGTGGGTATACTTGGCGTTGTTTCGGATAGTGTGGGATTGTAAATCTGTGATTTCTGCCAGCGGACACTAAGCACAACCTTGTTCCTAGAATTATGAATAATTTGGTTTAATTTTCGGCTGACTCGTGAACAGGTTTTACTTATCAATTAAAGAAAATCTTGGGGTTAATTTATTGCGGAGTAAACTAGGATTCAAGGCAAAGTCATTACCCATGTCTGCAGGAAATTGATTACCTTTGATTGAACTTTTACATCCGATGGAATTTATATGCCTTGGTGAACTTTTTAAGCCTTACGGTCTCCTACCACCTCCTTTCTCTTCTTGCTTGACATCTGCGATCTCTGCTGCGACACTCCAATGCTTTTTGTCCCCTTCCGTCACGTCTCTACATCTCCATTTTGGCACTCCCTGCTCCCACCCTTCTTCCCCCTGCCAGTGTCCCTGGGGACTCTGAAATATCACTTTCCAGACTGTGGCTCCTTCCCTCATCCGGAGAAATAACCGCACTCCCACGCAAGAATATAATTCTAATAAATTTAATAACATCACTTCTATTGAATATTTCGCTTGAATCGTGGGTTCGACGCCTATTTTGCCGGCGACTTTTCAATTTACCTGCCAACTGTATTTCCCTTGTAACCCTTCGGGAAAAGTAATAAGATATCCATTCACTCATTATGTGACGCCGTTGCTGGTATATAAAAATATGAGCAAAATCTTTCATTTGTATGAATAACTTACATTCGTTCAGTTCATAACTTGTATAGTTTACCAATTTTTTTTCCCCTATCATTCGATAAAATCCGTAATTTGGGCACAAAGTTTCAATTATATTTTTTCCCCATGCCATATTATTTTATAATGTGTTTAAAACCCAACAAACCACTGCAGGAACACGCTTTCGTCGGATTTTGCATTCCAGTTATTTCGAAAGTTATAAATATAGAGTGAATTCTTCTTTTGGTGAATCTATCTGTTGCATGTTGCATTTCCACTTCGTAATTTATTTACTTGCAATTTATTTTTATAAATTATAATATATTTATTATAAAAATAATTAAATTTATATATTTCCAATGCATAATATGATGATAAGTATCATATTATCCACTCGTGACTTCAGTAGGCATATGACAACGTGAAATTAATGTGCAATGGAATTACCTAACATTTCCTAATGCAGAATGATAAAAAATAATATTTTGTAATTGTAAATGGGCCGTTATTTTCCTTGTAATTGTGGTATTTACATATTTTTAAAACTGTCGTTAGGGGCATAAGGTTTACCTAACATGGGGAGGTTTAACGCCACTGCAAGAATGGAAATTTCTACTGGACACACATTAACATCTATTCACCCATTATGGTGGAACAAAGTTATTTTAAAAGGAATTAATTTGAGTTATTCGAATAAATTCATGATGAACTGGAAATTTGTATGTAAACATGCATTCTAAGTGACTTAATTCTTGAATGTGATTTTGTATTTGCTGTAATTACTAAGGAGAACGAAGAGCTCTGTGAAAATGGCAATATTAGAGAAAGCTCGTTCGTTACTACTAAACTGTAATCCTTAACTTTTTGCCAGGCTAATCGATTACACAGAGTATTTGTGGCCTGAAAACACGAATCGTGTGCTGAAATTTTTGGCCAAATAAACTGCTTTACCCATGGCCGCCTTAGCAATGTGTAGCTTAAATTGTCTAAGAGCGGCTACTGAAAGTGTTACTTTGTTTTTGTCACCCGACCCGGGCCAAATGTGTGAGGTGTTTCACTTATGTTCGAAGGCGTTTAGAGTTTCATACTGAAGAAAATTAGCGTAGGAAAACTTCCAATAGGAAAATGTTCTTTTTCGAGAGTATAGGGATCGCACGTTCGAAATCTAGTTATCATTACTCATCAGAGGTATTCATTCAATAATGGTTGGAATTACTCACCCAGAGCCTTCATTGCACTTTGAAAATTTGCCACCGAAGTTAAATATCGAAAGAGAAACTTTCGTTGATAAAAGATAAAAGAACTGTTTTCATTTTAATTATTTAGACTCTAAGGATACATAGTATCGCATGTATTCTGCTCCCGTTAAATTTGGAAGTCATTGAACAGTTAGTCTCTCAATTCGAGGAAATTTCTTGGAATCTCGAAACAATCGATTTTCACCCATGCACCTACGTTTATATGGTAGATGAAACGCACTTCTTATATCTTTTCCCTTTACAATTTGTTTTTTCCTAATTGTATGCTCCCCGCACAGGAAGAGTATAACATGTAATGCTTTCAAAAATAACGTATTGTTTCAGACGGAATTAAACTTTTTCTGAATATTTCTGGAATGTACTGGAAAAATGTATCCTAAACATATAAAATTGCTTGTGTTGTTCCCAATTGTAGATTTTTGAAAATTAGTGAAGACATAGGGTCACTCGCCAACTGAAATAGTTTCAATATAATATAACACATCCCCCTGGATCTCCTAGCATTTATTTCGTAAAACTATGTCCATTGAGGTTTCATGAGGTTTTATGAAACAATAATAATTACACTTCCCGTATTGCTCTTTACTGATAATCATACAGGCATGTAGCTTAATTAATCGTATTCTTCTTAGATCAAAACCTCCATTTATTCCCTCCATTTCGGAAAACCTTCGAGCGCACATCGAATTCTTCTACCTCACGTCCATTTTCCGCTATACCCAGCTTCACATTTCATTCTTTCGCACTATCAAGTATATTCTCCCAGTAATACCGTAAGTAGTTTTGTCTACTTTTACAACTAGTTTTACTTCATAATTTCAGGTGTGACTTTGTGTAACTGTTTCAACATGAATACTACCGAGATAAACTTTGTAAAACCTCATTTTTTCATCCAAAGTTTAATTTTGATGTAGATTTACAAAATTTAATTTTGACATTATTCATCGTACATCTAGTATATTACTCTATACATACCAATTTGAGAATAGTCTTTACTAATATTATTATTCCGCCTCTTTCTGTATCTATAATATACTCATTCCGAACATATTGTTGTTATTACCTTTACCATAACCTGGCCTATTCCACATGTCCTTTTTTGCTGCGTATCACACTTTACTCATCGCCCCAGAAAACCCGGCCAACTGAGTATCTCACCTTGAACAGAACTGACATTTTTCCTTTCCATCAACCACTTGCTGTTTCTCAAATTTCCTGTCCTTAACACTATTATAACATACCAAGGCCCTGACGGTTGTATTAATTTATTTTGTCTTCTTCCTGCTGCCGTCTATTCTCTTGCTCAAGGGTTTCCGTGTTGATAACAATAGAGACGATATCTCCCTAGCTTCAGGACATGAAGCCCACCCAAGTGAGTCTCTTGAGAGCTCGTTCGTTAACTTGTTTGTGCTTGCAGCCAATCTGTGAGCGTAGGTTTCACGTTACCTTTCTCAAGAATTTTTATTCACCTTAGGATTGGTCACCATAATAGCCACCTCACTGAGTAACAGACACTGCATAGAGTACCAATCGCCTGGTTTCTTCCCTTCCCACTACCAAGCATCGGTCGGCCTACTAGGAATTATCGGTTTCCGCAATTATAGCTTAAGGGATCATCGGAGCTCGTAAGTGGTTCCAACCATCAACTACAATCAAATGGTTGTAGTTAATAATAATTTAGTATTTAACACGAATGATCATGCATATCCTTTCAGCCAATTCAGAAATCCGTTATGAAATGCAATTGATGGCATAAAAATCAGGTATTGTTTACCTTCCCTTTGTGTAAACGGAAGAAAATACAATCCTTTAAAGACCTGCATAAACAATTATTTTAGCAAATTGTGCACCCGTCACAATGCTTTCTTGGAACCGGTTAAATACAGATTGATTTATTCTTGTAAAACATTAACACTTATTTCATCTTTTACCGATAATTTCACGTATTCTCAAAAAACTTCATGGAAAATATACTAAGGACTAATCTTATTTTGAAGATATACTAAATGGCAATTGAAACCTTTTTTTTTGGCTATAAAAAGATAACTCACCACTCGTCTCTTATAATCAACCCCTCAAAGCGGTAATAAAACGTTGCAAATAATTCCTATATCCACTTTTAGTGGCACACCTTTGAAAATATTTTTTGGTAGAGAAGCCTAAGTATTGAAAAGACGGGAACCCGAAGCCTGTTGAGACGAAAAACTTCCGGATTCCCTTGACGGACTTCATTCCGCCGTCTCGTTCTCGCCAAAACTATCTATTGTCTCGTACAGCGAACTCCTCGTCTACTCGTCACCTCGCACAACCACCGCCTCCTCCACCTACGTCCCTGCTCAATCACCACCTCTCCACCCCATCTCCTACCCAAGCCACTTCCTTAGCCACGCATTTCCTGCACTCACATACTCCCGCCAATCTCTTCGCTCAACCATCTCCAAGTCTACTCTTCAACCCTCTCAGCTATTCAACCTTTCTCGTTCCCCGTGGACCTTCCCGATCTTAAAAACCTTTCTTTACAAATTGTCAACCGTCTAGTAGTCACACTTAAATCATTCCCGACAGATTTCTCGGAGATTGGATTGGTGCACCACCGGAGATGAGAAAAGCTATTCTGGCGTCGAACTGATTTTCACGAGCGGGGCACTTCCAGGAGTAGTACACCGTCGGTCGGCGGGCATGTCAAATTGTGGGCTCAACAGTATTTTCCCTACGAGTAGATAGTAGGCCAATTCCTGCAGTGCAGGAATTGCAGCTCTCATCAACCTCCCTCCTATTCCAATTGTATCTTGGCGTAACTACAGGCAGCTAATCAACTTACATTTTTTTTGGAATCCTACATAAACAATCGCTGATGAAATTTTAATTTGCGCAAGAGGCTCGGAGAAGTGATATGATTTTTTACTGTTTAAAATGTGGAATTTTATGTTTTAGGGGTAGTTTAGTGGTAATATCTATGTCCAGCATAACTTTGGTAAGAACCATGTAAACGCACTTTACGAAGCTTTGAAGAGCAGGACGGAAATTGAAAGATTCGAAGATGTAAATGGGCGTGACGTATAAATGTAAATGTGACATACTGGTTGGCATTTCATATTCTGGATCACTAGTTTGATAAAAACATTTAGTGAAAAATATCACTAGAAATGGGACCATATCCAATTCGGTTGTTCTCCACCGCCTGCCAAAATAGTGCACAACTTGAGAAAGGCACGGACTAAGAATTTTAATGATCGGAGACCTGGAACAAGGACACTAAAGGCCGTGGAAAATAAAGTCAAAATCTAATAAAATTCAAATCAAAAACATAAGACGATATGTAAGAATGATGAAGAGGAAAATACGCAATGCAGTGCGATGGACTGCAGAGAAAATATTGAGCCAACCACATGTGCAATTAGTTATCGAGGGAGAATGGAAGTTCAATAAATAAATGGGGAAAGCAGACAAGCAAATGGAACACTTGCTAGAAAAGATGAGCTAAAGAAAGTGACGCGAGGATCTTTAGGAATAACCTTGTAGTTCCAAAGAAACGTGCCTATTCCTTGTCGTTGTGCCTTTTGTCGTTTATCATTTGTTTACATTTTTATTTTATTCCCTCTTTATTTTATGTTATTCCAAGCGTTTTCACTTTTTATGGTAATTGATCTCATCGGCAAAAATAGATTTCAATACGCTTCTATGTGTTTTTCGTAGGTTTAATCAATGTTCTTTCCCTCACTTGCCGTGTATGTTTCATAGCTCACTTCCTTTCACTACCCTTTACTTACTAATATTCTCGGCTAATTCTTCATCATATACCTTCCTGGATCGCTCACTTAATTCCTAGGGTTGGAGTGACGCGGTTTCATGCGCAGGTATTTATGAGAATTCACACAGGATGTAGCTTGGGATTATTGCCATCACCCGTTGCCATGCAAATAATCCGTCTGAGGTGGGCACCAAACAGTATCATCAATGCATGGTATTTTAAACTGTTGTCCCTTGGTACAATATTCTCTGTGACGTTTATAATTTCCCTTTCTTAATTTTAAATCATTGGTTTCCTTTTTACATACTTTTATTTTGTAAGGTCATTCACCTGTGCTCTATCTTTTGTATTTTCTAGTCATGTTTGCTACAGAGAGAGAGTGCGCGACCTAATCTTTAAACATGTAGCCTCTGTTAATATCTCACTACTCAAAATTCAATTCTACCACTTATTTAGTTTAAGTATGAAGTTTAGTAAGTATTAAGTTTACTGGTTCATTTAGGAGTACTTCATATAAAGTTATTGATTTGACTGCGGCTCGTTGTTTTTGTTAATACTGCAGTGGTGTTATTTCCGCCCCTCGGTTGCGGTGAGGAAAATGAGAGTTAAAAATTAGAATTTGCGATCCTTTACACTATTCAGACCTGGTGTTGTGTGTTGAAAACCTTAGCTTTTCAAAATAAATATATATTTTATCGTTGACGACTGTTAAGAATATTATCTACTGGACGACGCTCGTGTTTCTTCAGATTTTGGGAATACTATATTTCAAAACTGCCGTTTATACATGTGCTGCTCACTGCAAAAGGAAGATTGCGAAGGCAGTTAGTACACCAGCTCTGACTTTGTGTTCGCAAGTTAATCTGGCAGGCGCATAGTAAGAACCGAGAATGAAATAGGTATTTATATCACAGTTAATTGAAAGCTTATTTAGGATGCTTTATCGGTATATTAATCTCGTATTGGTTGCGGTAAGAAAGATTATTTACTGGGAATAGAATTGAAGTATTCGACTCGAATACCTTTTGATGTTTTACCTAGCCTTTCTTGACCATAACTCAATTAGTTTTCATAATGAGTGAAGCATATTGAAGTCTCCATACATTTTACAAATATCCTAGGTTTTTATATTTACGTGAATAGTAGCCAGAAAAGTCGTTAAAATTAAAAAAAAATTAAGTTTTCGTCGTTGTTAATCTAGTAACATCTTGAAAGCTGAATTTCATCGTGAAAATTTTAAAAAATTAATGAATGACCCCGAATGCTATTTTAATTATTGAACTTTATTTTGAAAGGTAGGTTTCAGTGAAGTATTCAAAACGCTATCGAACCGAGGAAATCAACACCTCTTCTCTAAGATGTCATTACGCTTTCTTAGAGCATATCCAGTGTATGCAATATCGCTTTGAAAGGGCAGCCACATTATCTTCCACCGTACCACATCACAGAATTTTTCCACTGCTGCTGTTAAAACACTCTACGTATTGTACGGTTATCCGATCATGCCTATTTAATATAAAATCTTGTTTATTATTTATCTAAAATTTCATGAATTCACAGCAATGTAAATGCTATCCTAATCCTCATCCCATGCACTAATTCGTAATGTTCAAATGTGAACGAGTAACGTTCTCTTATGTATGGTGTTTATGTCTATACCGTTTTTAAATAAAATATGCTAATCTTTTATTGTGAGTTTAGGTGGCTGGAAAATTTTACGTTCCAACAAAATTACAGAAAGACGGGTGTATTTTGCCTTATTTGACAACTTTTTTAGTTTTTATACCATACATAGTGCAAAATAAATACTACGTCATCTTGTGATTTGCTATTAATTCGTAAACATTAAACAAATTTTTAGTTTGGCAATAGTTATTAAGGCTTAATTTACGTTTTCCCGATAAATTTTCGTGTAACATTCTTCACCCAAAACTATTTTGGGTGTAGTTCGAGATGTTCTTGTTCTAAACTTTGATATTGTCTTGCCTAATTTGACATGACTTTCTAGAATAATTTTTTACTTGTAGGATAACAGCCTACACGCCTTAAAACCATGATGATTATGGAGTCTGGACTATGTAGTGTCTTTTCTATCGTGATGAATCTCGCTCATATAATAGTTTTCCATGCAGATATGTTAGGCATTCTAAACTGAATTTACGAGATCCTCTTTTCATGAGCTCTTTCAAAGTGGTTTCAGGTAATTCACTTTTAAATTATTAGAAACTACATAAAATCTTGTTTATTGAATATATTACCTTATTGATATAATTTGATCAATCAAGCGGCTCAGTTTTTTCATTCCTTGTAAAGATTTGTGATGGCCAATTGTCTCTGAACTTCGCTTTAACGATTATTCTGCATTTTGTAGTAGGCCACAGGTTGGACATATGTTCGAGTATACTACTGCGTTGAATATTTTCTTAAAATCCTGTGGTAGTGAATGTTTGTCAAATAAAGTTGCAACAAGTTTCTAAGAAATACGATTTGCAACTGAATTTACGACTATTTTTTATTTATGGATTAGATATCTTAATTAAATTACCGTAAATTAATATGACCAGAGCCCAGCGGTTTACAGCTGAGTTCCTACGTTTAAATGTGAAGCATCGATTAGACATAAACATTGAAGCAGGAAGATTTCCAAAATTTAGTTCACAACAATGCTTGTTTTTAAACCTTCTTATCATAGAAACCTATTTCTTTTCCGACGAAATTTATCTCACTCTAATTAATTGTAATGCTCCTCCGATAAGGAGTTCAGAATTCCTATTGTGTATTTTTATGCTTACGGGTTGTTTCTCATTCTTATATTGGAATATTGAAGGATAATGTTGCTTTCAAAGCTTCTAGCACATGCTCGTGTTTCACGAATGCTTACTTGCATGCTTATTTTTAAAGTTTCGGCTCTCTCTTGTATCCTGAAAAGTCAAAATGGCTCATGAATGACTCATAGTTCATTTAGCGTAAAAATATTTTAACATTGAACTATTTTCATTATAGAACAAGTATCCAAGAACGTACTTGTACTACTTAAAAGAGAATAAAAATTTTTGAAACGGCGTTATGGGAATCATTGCTAAATGTGAAGCCTGAAGTATTAAAGAATGCTTTCGCCTTATTTCTTCCAAGTCTTGCATATGCCCTATTGTTCTCAGAATATTATGGTCTTAATTAATCTTCTAGATAATACATGCTGCTGAAATAGAAGCGAAGTATGAAGTGAAGAAAGATTTTTTTTCTAAAGATTATGCTACAGATGAAACGGGGATGATGCATAGAAAATATTTTAAATATTATGCCGGATATTTTATTTTCATGCCATTCATCTACAAGTATTATGGTAATGTATTCAATCAGAAAACTACATATGAAATTCTGTTCAAAAAATCCTACATTTCATTATCATATCGCATAAATATTCACTGAGATACAAAATGGATTTACAGAATGAAAGTAATCTTATGAAATATGTATAATTCTTCATACATTAGATTTTTCACTGAATTTTTTCTCTTTGAAACCTCTCTTCACACATTCCCACCTCCCATCGGTTAAAACAAACCCCTTATACTTTGGTAAAAGATTTGGTGTTTTCCCGGCGTATCAGCTGCGTAAATTCTTCTCGGGTCCTCCACCGGGTTATATCGTCCATCTCGGCCGACGTTTCGATGTCCGACTCGGTCATCGTCATCAGGGCTTCTGATGACGATGCCCTGATATATATCAGAAGCCCTGATGACGATGACCGAGTCGGACATCAAAACGCCGGCCGAGATGGACGATATAACCCGGTGGAGGACCCGAGAAGAATTTACGCAGCCGTTATACTTTCTTCGTTTATTCCACTGCGTTCATACTCGTGTGCTGATAAATCGACTTACCAATACTGGCGAGGGCTGGGCGACGCGTCGAAGCATATTACGCTTGCTGAACTAACTTTGATGAGAAAGTTCAACGCTCCAATACCAGTGCAGACTTTTTGGAGGTATTCCATTGACTTTCTAGCAGTATGTTAGAAAAGAGTGCACTGCAATTAAAGTAATATATGAATTGCTTGGTATCGGAAAGTTTGACAAAGGTTGGGAAGCATGCAAAAGCCAAAGTCGAATAAAAGCTCACAAATACAAAATTCTCTGTGGATACAAACTTATATTAGACGTCACATGCTTTTCCTGAAGATGATGTAATATGAGAATCTCGTCCAACGAAACTTGTTTGTAATGAAACTCATTATGCTGGACAAGTTCTATTAATTGGTTATTATTAACGGAAGGATTGAATTTCGAAACGGCCAATGATAGCTTAATAATATAGAAGTTAATACCGAAGGCATAAATATAAGATTTGTACAACTATCGTTTGTCATTATGGTGCAGTGGTGTGGACGTATATAGTTTTGAGTGAGAAGAAACACAATGACTACTGATACTAAAGCTCGTTCAGGAAAAATTTCAAGAAAATGACTGACTGAAAAACTTTCCCGGTCAAGGCGAATGCTTTTTATACTCTGAAATTGTGGTATTGTCGTTCAGGAAGGTAAGGGTTGAGCTTACCTGGTACGTACTAAGCTCTACAGTGCGTGAAATACATTAACTCACGCTCTGAGGGGGATGACTCCTTTCCCTGTGGGACCTGCAGTTTCCAGAAAGTTCTATCCACAACGCCATAGTACATTCAATAATTTATACTTTGCTACATGCGAATGTGTCAAAAGAAGTCCTGATCGTAAATTCTGTCTTTTATTTTAGTATTTAATTTATTTGAAATCAAATGCCCCGTAATATATCCTCAGTAAGTTGCTCGTGAAATATCCACCAACATATTTTAAATCTATACCTCTGTGTAATACGTAACCTCTTAACAAAAAATAGTGATTTCCATTTGTTAAAATTTGTCAGTTCCTCCTTTGTAAAATAATATTAAACCGTTACGCACATACTATATACCCCACGGTCGACATAAAAAAATGCATAATAGGGAAGGCAAGGCCCAGAGGAGAGGAAGGGTGTTTAGAAGGTTTGGAAAAAGGGGTAAAAATTCACTTAAAATCCCTGAAAATACGTCATAATCCATACTATATATGTGATAGCGGAAACCTCATTTCCAAACAGGTGTTGATCAGCTACTATAAAAGTTCTCGGATATACGAAAAAGGAGGGAATTAACGTGAACCACTAAATGTACCATGTTTCATGAACCACAATATATTCCAGCACATTGACTCGAGTAGTTTTCTCTAGGATTGCTAAGTTAGAATATAAAACAAATATAAACAGGTGGAATTTAAATCGCTTTTTTACAGACATAAAAACCCGTAATTCGTTCACTGGATTGATAGTATAAGTAACCATTGCTCAAAGAATTTATTCAGGTGCCATCGTGTGTTATGATAATAGTGCAAACTTTGTCACCGAGCCATTATAGAAAACGAAAAACTATGTCTATTCAATAGTTTATTTTTTCAATAAAATACTATAGAAGTATTTTCTATATTTCACAGAAAATGACTCAAAGTAATCGTAGTCTTAGATAAAGATCATCATGAGTGTATTTACACCAACATATGAAACCAATCCATCAAAGATATTCATGCTGCATACTATAATTATTAACTACCTATCAATGTAAAAGTGAAATGAATATCTCAGTACATTATTAACTCAAGCATATAGAAGTATATAGAAGTCCCTCAGATTTTACTACCTATTCAATGTATATCACCATATAGCTCCATTTTCAAGCACACGCGTATTTAATCCCTTACTTCACTGAATATATTTTTTTTCATTATCCGTATTTCGAACTTTTGAGTGTTCCCGTTATTTTTGCATTAAACAATTGTGCTTCAGAATATTTTATGATCTCCTCGTTAGCGTCTTCCATAGACGTCTAACATATCCTTCTCTTTGAAGGCCATTTTAATTAGCCATTCAGAGCATTTAATTTTGGTTCATTATTTTTTGGTGCACCAAATTAAATGTTCTGAATGGCTAATGAAAACGGCTTTCGAGACGTCTATGGAAGACGCTTGAGTGGGAGATCAAAAAATATTCTGAAGCATTATTGTTTGATGATAAAAATAACCAAAAAAGTCATGGAAGAGAATAATTAGGAAGATAAAAAAAGAAGTAATTTGAATATATATCATTATGTATATATATATATATATATAATAAGTACTTCTTTCGTGTAAATAACTTTGTTATAGTGCATAATCAAACTGATATTTGTGTAGAGGTGTCATGATTGTGAATGTTCATGCGTGGATGGTGAACTAACACCAAATGCCACTCACCCTTGGGGCGGCTTATTATGTAGATGTTGCTATAACTTTCAATCAGTTCTAATAATATTTCCTCTTCGGTTGCTATCGTCCAGGTCTCTTCAATTAGCCAATTTATAGATTTTTTTATGAATAGAATCTGTAAATCATACGCATTGTCACATTAACTATGAAATCAGATTTCGCTAAACGTATTAGTATATTTTTTGTATTTTAGTGAACATATGTGACGAGTTTTTACTAGAGATACTTTGTTATAAGCGTTAGATTGATGAACATTTTCGAAAAAATACTTTTTATGAGAGTTAGACTGATGGAAATTAATGAAAATAGGTTGGGAAATTCATGAATAGCATCATAATGACTAATTTTAGGTTAAGGTAATACGGAATATAAAGACAAAAAGGCTATACATTTCTTCTATCCTCGGGAAAATTCTTGAACAAGACTTGTTCTCCTGAACAACTGGGAATTACATAAGGTTTTTAAAAGGTTATTCGTTTGAATGGACAGTACAAAAAAATTGAGTTCCTACATTTTAAAACTAATTTAAATTGTCATTATTTCCTCCTCTATTTTTTTCAAGCTTTTACCAAGAACTGCTGTGAAACTTTAAGATAACAATAGTCCGAAATAAGTTCTCAATTAGTTACTTTTCATACTGCATGCTAGCACACATGGCTCTTTGGAGAATCAAACAATCTTTTCATGGTGAGATCGATTCAAGAGATTCAACACAATTCATTAAGTTTTCGCTTCGGTACACTAGCAACCTGGGCTTCCGATTTCGTTGTACGCATCCTTCTATAGCCTTAATCAATCAACCTTTTTCAAATATCAATGTTAAATCTTCTATGGCAGCCCATGGTAAATACCCGACGAGTTAAACTGAATTGACCCCGCCACATGTTACATTCAATTCCTTTTCAATGGGTGACTTTCCGAATTTTAAAGAACTTATTCAATTGAGATTGAGAAAATCGAAAACAACAGTTTTGTCATTTCTTTTCCGCCGTGGATTTTAGCCAGGCAAAACCACTAAAGGCAGAGTTTCTCATGATCACGTGAGGAAAAGTTTGGCAACTATGATCGCACATAGTAAGTATCTTTGCATTGTTTGGCTTCTTGAAAGGACTCCCATCATCATTTTGAATTTGAATTACTTCGGTGGTATCCAGCCTATCAAGTTTCAAGTAGCTACTTGAAAGGATTCCCAACTGTTGTTGTCGGAATTACTCCGCCAGTAACAGCCCTATCAAGGTTCATGTAAGTGCCATACTCTCACTTAATTCATTTTGTATGATTCCAATATATCCTGTACAAAAACTGGAATGAAAATATTCTATGAAGCCTCTGATGCATTTTTGCGGTTGTTTCCCATGGTAATAATTGGGTTTCGACGCAATACTCGTCATATTCATAAATAATTTTGATGTTTTTCAGTAGATAACTCGTTTTCTATGTATTCGTACTTTTATTGGAAAAAACTTGACATTAAAACTTCTAAGCTTCAAAATAAAAGTTTATTTGTTGTACAGTGAATATGTAATATAAATTTTATGGAGATATAATGTAAAAAACATTCGCCTAATTACATTAGAAACTTGATAAACATATTTTGTTCTCAAATTTCTTCTTGAAAGAATTTTTCTGGTCCTTTTAATGAAAAAGTTGAAATATCTTACTTACCTGGAATAAATATTAATAATGAATGTCTCTATATTCTTCAATATTGAAAACATATAGTTATATCCTACCAATTTGTCTAAAATCAATTAATCAACTTTGATATTTTGACGTTAATAGTCAGTTTTGAAGTCGTATGGAGGTGATGCATTGACTTATGTGGTCAATTTAAACTTAAAAGGAAATAAATTATCGAAATAAAATATCATGCAAGCGACAATATTCCATTTGGTCGTCATTCACTGAAAGTCGACCCAGGTTGGCAGAGATCTACCTTGTGCTCCAGCAATGGAGTCCTAAGGTGAGTCTTGAGCACAGATAAGTTTCGGTTTGTTGCTAATTTCTCCTCAATTTTCGTCATCGCCGTTACTTTGGTCGTCAGTTTTGGTAGAGACTTTTCCATATATGACACACTAAAATAACGGTACCCGTAGATATTTTTGATTTTTATTGCCCGGTTCTTATTCAAGCATATAGGCTCATCGATTTGTTATATCATCACCGGGTGACAATTTATTAACACCCCAGAGGTATTGTTATTTTTCAGAGTTTTGCAAGGATATATTTTTTAGCTATATACATTGATTATTCGGAATTTATATCTAGAAAATCCTTTAAGAGATATTTTGATAGCAGCTTGATAATTTCATCAATCATTTATTGCTAGGAAAACGCTGGAAAAAATTTAATTAGGAACATTTATTTCAAAATTCTTATATAGCATTTGAAGTGGTACACCAAGTTATGTAAAATGTGGAATGAAATATGAAAGAAAAAACGAAACAGGTGACTTAGAGCAGAACTTTTTCCATGTTGTCGAAAGCTCGTAATTCTACTTCAATCCAGTCTCGACGTAAGCACACGGTATAAGAGAATTAACTGACCAAGTTTTTAAGTTTCTTGAAGCTCAAAAGCACTGCCGCCACCTGATCCCCTCTCGCATACATCAGCAGTAAATTCGTTCCCTAATTTTGCCGCAGTTTCACTCTTGCTGCCCCTGCGACGGCTTGTGAAAATGGCCTCTCCGGAATCACCCCGCCTGCAAGATTCGTATTTTTTCCTCTGTTGCCCCTCCACCCTGATATTTTAACATGTGGGCAACCCACCTGAGTTAATAAACTGGTCCTAGTTATTAGTATTTTCAAAGTAAAGTGAAGTCACAACTTAGCGCGGTTTTGCACTCATCGGTAATGATAAATAAAAGTGATCGGTACAACTATTTTATTTTTCCAAAGATTTTTAGATTAAAATGTTTGGCTTCACAGACCGGAGGTAAAATTTTATTCCTGGGAAGAAGAATCACTGGGACTGGCCTATGGAGTATTTAATATTAACTGGACTAGCAATCGATCGTATTCGTGAAAACAAAGTGCTTCAGTTTAATATCATATTGGATAGAGCCCGTGGGGTTTGCAATAAAACGACCAATGTATGGTAATTATTCAACAAAGAGATTTAACACACGTACCACATTAATTAACTTTTAAAGACAATATCCCCATCCTAATAAAACTTATTTTCAATATTAGATTCGCTCTTGGGCACGTCTTCTACAGTCAGTTCAATAACAGGAAATTATCAGTTTTTGATATTAGCTATCTTCCGCCATAGCACCTGCTGAATTCCTCTGAAAATCTAAATAATGAACTTTTCATAAAATAAAAAAAACCATAAACATAGTAATGAACCCGAAGGTCGGTTTAGTAGGTGATGGTAGAGCTCACCCATGCACCAAGCCTGACGGCGTGTGAGTATTCACACATCAGGGTAGGGGGGCCAGTCCCTTTCCCTGTACCGCTTATGGTTTCCCAGGAAGATCTGGTACCCGAAAAATCAACTAGCTTGGGTGGAGCTGCAGGTGCCCAAAGTGCCTTGACCGGGAATCGAACCCGGGACCCTCCGGTCAGTAGTCCAATGCTCTACCCACTAGACCACCGCGACCCTTTCATAAAATACGAGGGTAAAATTTTCAATAAGAAATATAATTTCCCGAATTAAAAAGAATTCATGAAACACCCGCTTCCTTTTTATTACCAATCGTTTTAAACTGAATCACTTGCGGATTATTATATGGAACATTAATACCGTCTTTTTCATACTACCTCACGCCTGAAACGTTTTTTTTATTAATACTACCCCCAAGTTTCAAAAGTCTACTGCTGTATTTTTGTTTTTCTCGCGTCGGGCATAGATGTAGAACGTAGTGGATCGAAATTGTCATTTCTCTCGTAAAAAGTTCAGATCCATAGAAAACATGGGAAAGTACTTTCTCCAAATAATTCAGGGGAAAAAGTATTGGAATTGTCTTAATGCCTACTTCCATCGGAAACTCTCTGCAATATTTATGCAATTCTTTATTCAATTTCTAAACGTTCCTCCTTAGCCTATTTTATGTTAACATAGAATTCAAACCTATGTTCTCCTTGGAGGATTAACTGTTCTCAGGTTCTTCGTTTAAGCTCACCGATCCTCAATTCCCTACCTCCCCTCTCCCTCCACAGCCTTATCATCTCAAGCATCTATTGGGGCCTCTCCCCGGGAGGTGCTCTACCCGTGTTCGAATTTGAATATCGCAGTAATGCGCAGATTAAACCTCTCACGGTAGTCGATACTTCGACTTCGTCTCGGTACTGGGGAACCTTTTGCACATCTAAATAATTCATTAACATTTCGGTTGAACTAATTGACGACCATTTGGCCGCATGTCGATTTCAATATCACCCAACTGTCTTCATATTTTTGAGTGATGATGACTTATTATTTGATGGACGTGTAATGAATCGGAAAATCATGTTTGGCATATTCTCTTTATTAAATCGAACATATTTTATATCAAAGCTCAATTTATAAACGGAAAATCACACAATCCAAATCAACGAATCAAAATTGGGCTGATATCTCAGTCAGTAAATTGTATCGCATTGCCTAACGTTGCCTCATATCTTAGTGCAATATAAAAGTAAGTTTTGCGTGGCAGTCAGATGTCGCTCGTGCTCAGCGGGGTTCCGGCCCTCCTCCCCTACTCTGCTCAACTCCCGCCACCCCCGTCCGCCTGACCTCGCCGCCCATGGCATCTTCCCCGGCGTAACTCACGCATGATCCCTCGACAAGCGTCGCCGAGGTGTGTAGTCCCAACTGGGATGTTCCGAGAAGCAAAATGACACCAAGTATCCTGTTGCGTGTGCTTTACCCTAACGAAATGAAAGGCCCTCTGAATCTCTTGAGAAATTCTGCGGTGGAGAGTAGGCACACGTGTCGAGAGATAGACGAACATCTCCGAGGTCTTCCTCCCTTGCGTTAGCATTGGTCACATGTTGAGTTGACTCGTGTTCGCCAAAAAATGGGATCATCACAAGAGGATCCATATATGAGTCAACATGTATAAAGCAATTCATCGACAGGGTCAATTGGGACTACACCTGCGACCCATTCAACTAAGTGTTCATCGCATCCCATATGCTAGACTGAGAGCTCTACGAGCGAATTATACCATGAACGGGCGTTTCGAATGCGTAACAAATGGCAATTTTTATATTTGAGGAATAGAGGCATGCTCAAGTTTTCATTCAGATGGCAATAAATGAGAAGGTTGTACTTTCTAGAGGCCGACGGGTGAGGAATAAACGGACGAGCGTTTCCAAAGCGTGAATTAGACGATTAATAGAGTAAATTATTTTTATTATTCTTATTTCACTCCGTTCTACACTGCAGGTGGATGTTAATTGATGGATATCGATCCTTGTACATACTTTATTCACTTGTTTTTTATGCATTACGTCATTGGTTAAACCTAACAATGCTTGCTGCGTATACAAATATTAAATATTTAAATTTAACTGTCTCCGCTATTAAAAAAATATTGGAGGTATGTTTCTTTTTAATCCTCTTACGTAACTATTTAACAGGAATACCATTACTCTCCTTTGATTCAATAAAATCAAGCTTACGGTTCGTAATATTTTGATATTCATTGGTACATTATTAAAATGCCACGAGGGGCAAATTTCGCTAGGGGTATTACTGTCCTCCATGGTGAATCTGTACTCTTAAGATTTTCATTTTTTATTTAATCAATTACTAATTTCGTTAGACAAGAGAATTGTGGCAAAAAAATAAAATATACGAAAATCTGAACATTGTGAACTACGTCAAATACTCCTTTTTTGGAACTTTTCTGGTGTTTTTTTTATTGGTTTCACTTCATTGAAAGCGTTAGCAATAAGATTAATTAGAATTTTCCTTGATATTTTTGTTTCTATAATTCCAAATTCACCCCTATGAAATTATGTTCTGCTTTCCTAATTAAGTCCATTTTGAATGTAAATTTGAGTAGCAGTGCACGAATGACAGTAAATGCTAAATAAGAGGAAAATAATAGAATAGTGAAATAGTAAATGAATAAATACTCATATGCCATATCACAATTTTTTCACAAAATAATGAACACTCGTAGTATTATTTTATCTATCGTTCCTCCCCATTCCTAATGTTCTTGCAAACTTCTCTTGGCGTTAGTACTTAACTGTCATTGACAACCCCTTTATTTAATCCAATCATGTTATGTGCTAAAAAATCCTCTGATGGGAAACGACGCCATTTCTTTATACCATTCCCAGTGCCACTTGCTTGAGTTCGCGGTCTAACTCCTCCAACGCCTGCCTCTTATTTTGAGCCTCCCCTTCACAAACCGCTATTGCTCCCTGTTCCGTTTTTCATTTTCTCTTCCGCTTGCCGTATCACCGTCATCTCATTCCACCTTTTCCAACAGCACTGCGACCCCTTGATATACTAGCTTCCTTCAAAGGACAAAGCGTAACCCGGACTCACGGTCACCTTCAGAAAGAAATACGGTAATTGGCGGACGAGAGCCTATGCTGCTCATGAAGACCTCCGGACAAACTTCGTCAGTAGCGCATTCGAATGTTTCCTCTTCCATCTTTTTTCCTTCTTACTCAATCCTTGTTACTTCCTCCCACTTCCTTCGGGTGGCGCGCCTTCGCCTTTTCACAGGGCCGGTGAAATTCGTCTGCCTGTGTATTTCCATTAGCGAGCGGAGGTGTTTTTGCCTGCTGTCCGGGAAAATGTCTCGTTAAGGTTTGGGGACCAGTAATTAAGGCTCTTACCAGGAGAAAGTGCCATGCTGCCATTGTTGTTGAAACTAATGTGGATTAATTTCCCAGTTCCGGGTCTGATACGATGACTAAATGATCTGAAACAATCCCCCGTGTGTTTCGCCGAAACGTCTAAATTTCTCACTGTTTAGATAACTATGTTGTGATACAAGTGGTTGGTAGTAAAAAATATTTAATCTATGCGCATTGAATTTTATCCACGGTAAATATGTACCTCGCGATATTTTAACGAGTTTCTTGTTTTGAAACTGTTTTTCAACATTTAATAATACATTTGCGCTAGTAAGTTATTTGCCGCGTACAAAGCTGAGGAATGGTGCCAATTCGATATTGTTTTGTATGAACTTGCGGCACAGCATGCCATATTTTTTAAAATAAAATAAATTTAGCTTGAGTGACAAGTGCAAAATTTGTCCTCATGATCTCTGAACATTTAGGGTGCATTTATATTATGCCTACACACATGGTGTATTCCCGTCGTTTCTATGTTCACTTCATCAAAAGAATACATAAAGCCACAAAATATCAATTGGGGACTGATGGACATAGAGCACTTGCTTATTCGGTCTCAACCTTTTTCTGACTAGCAGTTTTTCACGTAATCATTTAATTATGTCTATGGCATCAATCTGATTGGTAAAGCTGTACACAAAAATGCTTTTATTAATCGCTCTGGAATTACATATTACAATGATACTACAAATTCACCGTTAATTATTCCAGTGCCAATGTCAACTTAAGATATATGAAGAAATATAAGATAGTATTTTTCTAATGAATTAGCTTTGAGAGAACAAAAAAAATAGGAAATCTCGATTTTAGAATTCCTGCATTTTCGCTCAATTAAAGTACGATAAATCCGTGAGAAACCATTGAAAACTGTCTTTATACCTGCTTGCATTAGTTTTTTAAAATTTTTATAGTGGCAGTGGTGCTTTTAATTATATTAGCAGAGCTTGCTTCTCTATTATAATTCTAAACAAGTCCTTTATACACCCAATAAAAAACTGTATTTGCAGGTTTTTACTACATATTACTTTCGTTAACCGGTTAATAAGGTCGATTAAGAGTGAATTTTTTTGGGTGAATTTTGATTAAATATTTTTAGTATTTCTTTGATGTAACTTATGAACACAGTAATCAACCCGAAGGTCGGTTTGGTTGGTGAAGGTAAAGTTCACACAGTACTAAGCCCGAAGACGTGAAATTCACGCATCAAGATAGGGGGGTCAGTTCCATTCCCTGTGGCGGTTATGGCTTCCCAGAAAGATGTGGTACCCCAAAAATCACATATCTTGGGTGGACTTGCAGGCGCCCAGAGAGGCTTGTCCGGGAATCGAACCTGTGTCCTCCAGTCAGTAGCCCAACGCTCTATCCCTGGACTACCGTGACCCACTATTTATTTAATTGTTTAATAAAAACATAATATTCAAGCAATTTTTTGATAATAAATGTACAAGTCATCGCATTTTTGGAAATTGGAAATACTACCTCCGTTTTTAAGTTTTCGTATTATTATATTATTATTACATATTATATCATATTATTATCATACCAAATACTGTACTCAATTGAAGCAGCTAACTTCATTATAATCTGCAGGAAACAAGTACAACTACTAAGTCATAACACTGGATGGAAACCACCTTCTATCTGATTTCTGTTGAAACTACAGTAATTATTCAATTATACAAAACATACAAGGGTGGCCTGAAAGGTTTCCGACCTAACAAAGGTAAAAGACATTTTTTTCTGAGTCGGAAACTTTTCAGACCACCCAGGTATATATCCCATCAGTTTTAGAACCAGGTATCAGTTAGACACAGCTCTATAGAAATAATTCTTACAATTATTCTTTTAAACTTGCATACGAAATAACAATACCTTTGAATGGAATGGTTTCAGGCGTCACTTAGTGGAAGCGATTAATATCGGAAAAGAAATATTTAGTTATTTCACATATATTTTATTAAATACCACCAAGGTGGTATTTTACTTACAAAGTAAACTTACAACGTCATCAACAGAATGATGACCTGATGATGACTTCGTGAGTCGAAACCGTGATCGTGTTTAGTAAAACATTGGTGGAATAACTAAGTATTTCTTTTCCGTTAACAATACCTTTGTCTGATGATATGAATTCTCTCTGTATTCGCCGCTTGATCCCTACAGAAGATGTTTTTCAATATTAATCATCCCTTTATGGTGGCATCTACGCAGATATTTTCCAAAACGAGCCACATATCGACTCATTATGCTTTAAAATGTCATTGCCGAGACAGCCTTTTATAAGATCGATAAAGGCGTTTTATATCTTCAATGCAAGGATAACTCATCACTTTGTATCTTTTAGCTTTTCTTTTACACTATTTCCTTTTCAACAAGATATGGTCAGTTTTCATTTTTTACCTTTCTTTGGGGATATTCCTGGTATAATGAACCATGTTTTATTTATCTTCAGGTACTGCATAATATTTAGTTAAATTTGTTTTCTCTTTTACAGCTTCCAAACTATTGGACTGTAGGTATTAATTTAAAGAAAGGAAATCCATTTGAGCATTAAAATTTTTTTTTCCGTTTTCGCATTAATTTTATTTAGATCATTCTTTGAATACAATTTTAGGTCTTATGGTATATAATATTGATCAGTAAAACTAATGTAACACTTTTCCTATGTGTACAAGGCTGCCTCTTTAAAAAAAGTATACTCGTACGTACATGTATGTCAGACCCTTGGAACTACAAAATTCTTGTAGTTATATCATTATTGGTATTATAACATTTTAGTTAAGTTTGGTATTTCTTCATCACTTTCTTTATCATACACGCACCATTTTCAATCTAAACATTTTACATCCATCTTCGCCGCCTCATTTGGATTTCTACCACCAATTACATCTCCTCTTCCGATATGCCTTGCGTTGTTTCAATTTCTGTCCGTTTCAATTTTCCCAACCTTTTCCTCACCCACATTTCAAAATCCTCCAATCTTCGCATTTCATATACAAGGCGGTGCAAAAGATCACGCTTCAAATCAAAATTCTGTACTAATCTTATCTAAGCATCCTTACTCAACGCCCACAACATTAAATCCTTCCTTATGGAAGCTTTTTGCCTAATGAAACTTTTTTCTATGTCATATCTTTTTAAAATTACTGATCCTGAGCACTATAAAGATAGTTAAACTGCTCCACCAGCTTTAGATTTTCTCAACCTATGTTAACGGTGACCTTGGCTCTCTCTTTTCTTAAGAACCACCGCTGTTTTGTGTATAATAATTCTTATAGGAGTATTTATTAAAGGTTCAATTCAAAACCAGCCAATATGGACTAATATTGGTGGAAACGATCACTTCCGGCTCAAGGGTCTAAACTATCGCCTATGACGAATGTATCTCGTTCTTATAAACTGTCTAACACGCTCTTCATTTTATTAAAATGTATTGATTGAGTGATCATAGAAACTACTTATGAAAATAATAGCTCAAAAATTATTAATAACGTAATAAATAGTTAACTTACCACTCTCAGTAGTTACAAAATCAGTTTATATCTATCAAACACTAATATAATTTTACAACATCATCATTTGATCCTCCAGTTCGCTTCTACGCAGTATTACATAAAAAAACGATTACACCCATCAATTTGGTGACTATTTTTACAATAAAAAAATCCATATTTCAGCAAGATACTTATGTAATGCTTTTGCTTTAAATTAGTAAGTTGTAATACTAAATAATTCATATTATTCATTATATTTCTAGGGTCAGAAGAACTTTCTTCCAGTTGGTTTAGCAAGTATTTTAAATTCCTCAGCAAAATTTACGTGCCTGGCGTAGATATTCTTCTAAAAACAACAAATGACAAAATACTATATTCTCTCATTACTTGAAGACCCTTTAGGGAGAGGTTATTATTAAATTATTTTATATTCGATTTCATCACCTTGATATATTATGCTCATTCCTAAATAGCGATGATTACCAGAATTTAAATATTTATTATTATTAGGTAATCTACCGTTTAAGGTAGGTTTTTGGATGGACACAATTATCAAATAAAGCCAATCCAGCAACCTAATCTACATCAGATCCCTCTTCATCTCTGTCTACTTCTTTCTTCCCTTCATCCCGTCCATCATCCTTATCCTGTTCCTGCCCTTACCTCGCTAGCCAAATATCCTTCCCTCTATTACCTTCTTCAAAATTCCACTACCGATCAATACGCCTTAGATTCATTTTTCCTGCCTCCATGGGATTTCTCTCAACAAAACCCCTTTCCTCGTCCACCATCTCCAGTACTTCCTCATTTGTTTTCCTTTCGGTCCATTTCACCTCCTCCATCCTTCTCCACACCCACATTTCAAAAGCCTCCAATCTACGTCTATCCTCCTGCTTCAGTGACAACGTTTCCGCGCCGTACATAGCTACGCTCCATATCAGAGTTTTTACGAGCCTTGTCTTAACATCCCTACTCCACGTCCCCGTCATCAATTCCCTCCTCCTTGAGAAAGTCTCCTTGCCTAGCGCAATTCTTCTCCTTACGTCCCTACCACTTTGACCGTATTGGTCTAAAACACTTCCGATATATGTAAACTATTCTACCTGCCCTATTTTTTCCCCTCCTATTTCAATGTTTAGCTTAGCCTTTTTCTTTCTGGAAAATCGCATAACCTTGTTTTATTAATATTGATTCTCATTTCATATTTATCGAACTGAACCTCCAATTCACTCAGGAAAGCTTGCAACCCCTTGGCTGACTGAGCAACTAATTCTTGGTCATCAGCAAACCTAACCGATTTTACGAATTCCCCTCCGACTTTCATTCCTACCTCCAGTTCTTCCCATGCCTCTTTAATCATTTCCTCCACATATACGTTGAACAGCACCGGTGACAATGGGCAACCCTGCCTTACACCTCTTCCTAACACTGCCCATCCGGACTCTCCGTTCCCCACTCGCACCTGAGCAGTCTGAGACATGTACAGGTTGCGGATCAGTCTCCTGTCCCTCCAATCCATTCCTGTTTTCTGCAATACACGCATTAATTTTTCCCAATTCACTCTATCAAAAGCTTTTTCGAAATCTACAAAACAGGCAAAAACGTCCTGGTTGTATTCTACATTCCTCTCAATTAGTGATCTCATTACTGCAATGGCATCACGCGTACCTCTTCCTTTCCTGAACCCAAACTGATCATCCCCTACACAATAGAACAAAGAATAAAACAGATAACACGTAAAAGAACACTCACATTGTAGATTATCTGAGCTTTCGGCCTACTCCGAGGCCTTCTTCAGGTCTGACCTGAAGAAGGCCTCGGAAGCTGAAATAATCTACTATGTGAGTGTTCTTTTACGTGTTATCTGTTTTATTCTGTGTGCTAATGTGCCGTCCAAAAGTTATATTGCTCTCGTGAGTACTTCCGCATCATCATGTATATATATGTAATGTGTATATATATATATATATATATATATATATACATAGATGATTTCTTCGAAGTAACACGGAAGTGTTGAATAAAAAACTTAGACAGCAACACACAGCACGAGAACACATAAAAAGAACACTCACAATAATATCTTGATAATTTCGACGGACTCGAACTCCGTCTTCTTCGGAAGATAAGATAAGACTGAGGTACAGGGTACGTGGTGCAGAAAGAGAAGGGGACGAGGGAGAGGGGAAAAACAGGTAGTGGGGGAGGGGGAAGGAGGGGTATGTGGAGGGGGAGAAAGTGGAGCCGAGAACAGGTGGTGGGGGAGGGGTGAAGGAGGAGGTTATGGAGGGGGAAAGGGAAGCCAGAGGGGAGAGAAGATGGAATAAGGAGGATGCGGAAATAGTAACAAGCGACACATAAAACTAACAATTCATCCACAGATACTACAACACCCATGACCAAGGAGTCAACTCACAAAGTCATCATAAGGGCTCGACAAGTGAATACACAGGACAAGGATCACAAAATGTATGCGGATGAATAAATTGTCCCACCGTCTCGCAAGAAACAAATCCACTCCCATCCACCCCAGCCCCCCCCCCCCCTAAACATTTAGTGAACGACATTGAGACCCGGATGTTGAAAGGCTTTAAACAGCCATAAAGTGCCAATTCCATTGTTTTTAATTTTATAGGGTTATCGGATGGGTTATAACTACCAACTAACATAGGGGTACACATGCTTCTAGAAATATTCGTAATGGCTGTGCTAAGTTTAATTTTTTTCCAACTTTATATTAATTTTTTTAATGTTTCTAAATTGACTTCGGTTTCTTGCCATTATGATTTCTGATTGTTCAGGGAAAAGATAAGTATTTTTATGTCTCTGTAGAGGCATCGATCTTCCTTATTGTATTTGTTTATCGCGTAGTTCTCGAGTGGACGTTTGATAAAATAAGCTGGGGAAAATTGATGCACGTATGTCAGAAAAATATAGTATTTTTGAGGTAAAGAAGACTTCTCGGCGACCTATTTATGTCTCAAAATGCTCAGGTTTAAAGAGCTCATAAAAATTCAGGGAATAGGCAGTGTATACAGAAGCATGAGAGAGTTGCCCATTATCAGTGGAGGCAGTGAAAGAACTGAAAATAGGCATTGATGTCTCTGGGGGATTTGTATAAACAATTAGGATACCAGATTTCCGAGCTTAGTTTGCAATTCAACTAAAAGGTTATAAGCATTGGAGGGGTTAAGTAATTAGTGTATTACAAAATTAGTGAGATACGGATGGGACGAGATGTAAGGTAAATAAAACGAAGGTTGTGAGGCTTTCTAGAAAGAAGTAGGTAATGTTAAGCGTTAAAATGGAATAGACCAAGTTGAGCACCTTGTATTTTGGAAATATTTAGGACCGAAGATTTCTAATTAGTACGGACGAAAGAAGAAAAAAATACAAAAAATTAGAAAATAAAATCATTTTCGAGGAGGTGGAAATTTATGAGAGAGACGTCGAGTTAGAGTGTTCAGAAAATACATGTCAAAACTTTGATCTTTAGCGTGGTTATTCACAGAACGGAAAATTGATCTTTGGAGAAAAATGACGGGTATATGTTTGGAGTTTTTGGTTTGTGGCCGTGGAGTCGAACGGAAAAGGGGAATCAAGCAGAAAGGAAAGCAAACGAGGTAGTTGTAGGAAATATGGTGTGGGAGAGGGCAGAGTGTACAGTGATTAAGAATATCTAGGGGAGGTGAAGCAAAGCATTTTGATTGATGATAAAATGATGAAGACTACGGTAGAGGAGAAAAGTTTTATGTAATCAAGGAAGGTGTAGAAACATGATAGGCACGTTGGACAGAATAAAGGTGGGAAGAAAGTATGGGTAATTGAAGAATTTATTCTACTGGCGGTTGTCAGATATTTTTGTTCGGAGATAAAATATATCACTCTTCATTTAGTGTCCATTAAAAATCTCAAACAGAAGAATATCAATATTTAGAACTTCTCATTAAATCTATAAGTTTTCAGAAACTTGAGTGATGTTCCTGCAGTTTTATAAACAGTAAAAACTCCGTCATTTTCCAAAAAAATTACATTAAAGAACCTGTGATTCTAAACACTACCTAATTGAAAATCTTTTTAACTGTTCTTTAGAAATTTGTTTTTTTTTCGGAAACAAATAAATTTTATCCTAGAAAAATAATTTTAATTATTTTACTAGCAAAAGAATAATTGTTTGTTTCAAAAAATTTCCTGTCGATAAATGAGTGAGGTTTAAATGCCCAAATGTGTGGCATATTCCTGAAATACTGAACGGAATACATTTATACATAAATATAATATTCTTTTAATGAATGTGAAAAGACACAGCTGGTTTATATTAACAGGAAACTTGAAATTTGGCTAATATTTAAACTGTTTCTCCATTTGAATTATTTTGAAGCCGTTCCATATTTTTCTGCTGTGACTTCTTTCAGTAATATGTTGATGACTTTTAGCGTATAATGGACAGTAATTTTATCCTTTTCTTTATTTAATTCCTTCCCGCTATTTTCTTCCTCTACAATCGTTGGCCGAGTACACCTATATGTTGCCCCGACAGCTGTTTTCCGTTTACTGGTAGATATTATAACTGTTATTTTTAGATCATTTAAAATGGTTTCAGAAATGAAAATATCCTCTTCCACTGTACCGTATTACCTTTTAAATCTCTTTTCCGAACAATCAAAAACGTGTGATTTCTTAACTGTTTCATCTTTGTGTTAACACACACCGCAAACTTTATATCAAATCCCTATTTCACTAAAATACATAGAAGTGGGGGTGAGATGCAGTTCCCAATGTCTTGTTAATGGCAGTTTGAATAGATGTGTAACCTTGATAATTTTTTAAGTAAAAAATCACCAACAAGTCGTTTTTCTTCCCAATTAATCTCAAATTTTGTTAAAAGGATTAGTTAAATGCAATACCTCCTTGTTTTATCATAAACTTCACTTTTCATGGAGCTACAGGTACGTTTCGATACCTACTGCAATCTGAAGTGGAATTTATAACAATAATTTGATGGATTTTTATAGTATTTTATTAATGACAGTTTTTTTATTGAAGTAATCACTTATATTATTATATCATTTATCGTCGCGGGATACTTAAGGATATCTGTGTCATATTCACTCAAAAATTGAAATTCCATATGTGGTCTTTGATAAAGGAAGGTTGTGATACCTACATACTGACACACGGCACTTGAAATGTTCACACCAGAGGAGTGGATTTCTTTCCAAGTCTCAGCTGCGGATTCTCACAAATATCTCATGTCCAGGAAATTACTTCACCTGAATATGTTGATGGGGCTTTCCTGAGGCACTTATGGCAATATTTATCCTCCATGGTGCGTCAAATACCTGTTCGTTGCAATATATTATCATAAGCCTTCACTCCTCACGCCACCATTTGAAATTGAAACTAATAATAAATAATCATTTAATGAACGTGAATGTTGAATAATTGAAAACTTATCCATAAAGAAAAACTTAAAAATATTGTCTTAACTAGACCATTGTATCGAAAAGAATCGTTCATTCATTCATACCACTGCAATAAATAACGGGAAACAAAGATCCTTTGAAAACAATAAGGAAGAGCCAAGACTTAATGTCCAATGACACATATATATATTTATTCATTTATTTTATATAAATATGTATATTATATATACAGGTATATATATATATATATATATATATATATATATATATATATATATCGATGATACGGAAGTACTCACGAGAGCAATATAACTTTTGGACGGCACAATAGAACACAGAATAAAACAGATAACACGTATAAGGACACTCACACTGTAGATTATTTGAGCTTTCGGGGCCTACTCCGAGGCCTTCTTCAGGTCAGACTGAGAGGTTTTGAGGGGAGAGTGCCTGGGGAGGGAAGAAGGGGGGTGGAAGGTTTAGGGGCTGCTGGGAAGGGAATTAAAGATGGCGGTTAAGGGTGGGAATTTTAAAGGATCGGAAATATAGGATGTATGCGGATTCGCGAGTTCTCACCTCTATGTTGGTGGCTGAATCGGGTAGGGATTCTAGAACTGTTAGGGAAAAGCATTCGTCGAATGATAGGTTTTGTGAACTTGCGTGTATAGGGATAGGAAGGGAAGAGAGTGAAGCAGAATTACAGGAGTAGCGGTGATTGTTCATTGGGATGGATAAGGGGGTAATGCATTCGCCTATGTAGAATGAAGTGCATTGTTTGCACGACAAAAGATAGATAATGATACATACCTATATATATATATATATATATGTATATATATATGTATATATATATAAAATCAATGGCTCAAAAACGCTACAGTCCAGTTAAACTTGGTAGTCACCACCACCGATATAGACCTAGGCCTCTCAGTAATAATTTGAAAAACCAGTGAATACATTTCCAAGTCCACAGTCATCTTAATGATACATTTACCTATACCACTCTCACCAACAACCCGACAATAACGTTCCAAGCATGAATTCGGTCTTTTTCTCTCTAATTTGGAGCATAAGAAGGCCTGACGTCCCAAGATATATCCCTACTCTCTCCCCTAAACCCTAGAACACACCAGTTTTATTTCCTCCCGTGAAACACAGTCCTGAAATCCCCTGTCACCCTGTTACAGTATCCAATTACAACTTTCCCACCTAAAAAATCTCCGCATTCCCTGATCACCCCTCCAACCTTCTCTCTATAACTCTATTCCCTATGCAGTAGGCTTATCCTCTCACCAACATTATCTTTCTCAACGGCCCCCACTCCTGCTCCCTTAGGCCGAATTTTACCTCAATCTAGCTGCTTTTGACCTGAAAAAACATTTTCTTTCCAAAATTGTTTCTATTTACTAACGGAACAGTGATTGGAACGAGGATAGCGCCATCATACGCTAATCTCCTAATGTACCACCTTGAAGAGATTTTCCTTTCACGGCAACCCCTCCAACCTCTTTTATGGGTCCGCTGCATGGGCGACATTTTTATTCTCTGGATACCCGGCTCTAAGTCTCCCAGTAATTTCTATTCGGCCTTAAATTCTTCCTTCACAGTTAAATTCACTTCTTTTATTTCAGACTCGACCATCACCTTTCTTGACGCCGACATTTCACTTCACAGTAGCAAAGTCACCACTTGAGCACACATCAAAGCCACTAACCATGAGCATTACCAACACTTTACCAGCTGTCATCCTTCTTATACCCTATTTCAATCACATCTATTCCAATCCCTTCACCTGTGAATTGCCATAACCTTTCCTTCGACCAGTGTATCTCTGTAGCCATGGTGGAATTCCTGACCGATTATACAACTAATATAGAAGTGAGAACTCGCTAATCTGAAGCTTTCCGAGCTATTAAATTCCTACGTTTTACCATTATCTTTAATTCCCTTCCCAGCAAATCTTGCACCTCCCCGATCAGACTCCGTATTTATCGTCCGAGGCCATCCAGTTTCACCTGAATGGGGCCTCGGAGAAGGCCGAAAGCTCAAACTTTCTATATTTTGAATGTACTTTTACGCGCCATCTTATTTTTGTGTTCTAATATACCGTCCAAATATTATATATATCTTCGAAAAGGACGCTCGTCGGTTACGCACACACATTAAAATATTGACTAAGATTTTTTTAACTTAAACACGAAGAAAGGACACTCACATACGAAGTTTGTTAAAAAAATAATGAGAATTTTCATTTTTCGGACAATAACATTTATTTATTGTTCTACATTGATGTTGTTACCTTCGAAGTAGTCCCCAGTGGAGAATATGCACTTGTGCCAGCGCTTCTTCCAATCCCTGAAATACTTCTCAAACTCGATCATTGAGATAGCCTTTAGTTCTTTAAGCGATGCGCTTTTAATCTCATCTACGGCTGTAAAACGACGGCCCATAGAGGTTCTCTTAATTTTTGAAAATAGGAAAAAGTCACACGGAGTCATATCTGGCGAATATGGAGGCTGGGGAATCGCTACAGTATTGTTTTTGGCCAAAAATTCACGAAAAACAATTAAGTGTGACCTGGTGAATTATCGTGGTGCAAAAGCCATGAATTGTTTTTCCACAGATCCGGGCGTTTTTTTCGGATTGCTTCACGCGAACGCCGGTGAACTTGTAGATAGTACTTCTTATTGACCGTTTGACCTGGCGGCTGGAATTCATGATGCACTATTCTATTAAAATCAAAGAACACAGAGAGCATACCGTCACGTTCGACCGCACCTATCGAGCCTTTTTCGGTCTTGGCGAGCCAGAATGCCTCCACTGGGATGATTGATCCTTAGTTTCAACGTCATATCCATAAACCCATGTTTCGTCACCTGTTATTATACGTTTCAGTAATTCTATGTGGTCGTTTACTTCATTTAGTGACTCCTGAGCAACTTCCATTCGCCGCTGTTTTTGTTCAAAATTCAACAATTTTGGAACGAATTTTGCTGCGACGCCTTTCATAGCCAAAAAATTGAAAAATATGTCATGGTGTGACCCAATCGATATACCAACAGCATCAGCGAATTCTCTAATTGTGATTCGGGGATCGTTCATAACCACTTTTTTCACTTTTTCCACGTTTTCATCGTTTACGATTTGCTGGGGCGTCCAGGCCGTTCTTCATCTTGAGGTTTTCACGGCCTTCTTCGATACGGTTATACCAACCGTAAACTCTTTATTTACTCATAACAGAATCACCATAGGCCTTTGGTAACATTTCACACCACTTTGTTACACATTATTTCATTTTTACGCAAAATTTGATCAAATTATTTGATCCATTTCTTTAAGCAAACGAAAATCGCCGAGCTCATAAAACACGTCTAACCTTAGTGGCTGTCACAGACAAAGTCCACAATGAATACAGCTGAATGTTTTATCATACTTTAAGGGCATGTATACCAACATAATAATAAAAAGTTTGACAACCGGACTCTCCAAGCCCGCGAAATGAATGAATTCTCGTTACGTTTTGAATACACCTCGTGTGCAGTTTTAATGTTTCGACGGCACAGCCGTCATCATCAGAATGCCGTTCTCGGAGGCAGAGTGGATAGAATGTGTGTGAAGGGAGATAAAGAGAAGATAGGTAACGGACGAATAGGAAACGGACAAGGGGATTGAAAGGGATATGTAGGTGGGTTATGGATGGATTCAGTGGGGTCGATTAAGCCCGGGAAGTTTGAATGACTAGAGCACCCAGATATGCGCCATATCACGAGTTCCTACCTCTATGCTAATTGCAAATTTGGAAAGGGTTTCGACTACTTAAACTTGGTAACAGTCGAATAAATAAAAATTACCCAAAGCCGTACTCTTAGGGGCACTGGTAAGCGGACACGGGGGAGGGTGCAAAGAATGAGGATAACAAAACCGCACACACTCTCTCACTACGGTATTTGCATTGCAAATTGACCGTCGTAAGTCGCAAACACACACGCACTCAGGGTTTACGGGGGGTTTAACCCAACGGCAGGGACTGTGTGTTTGTGACATGCAACGGTCAGTTTGTACTGCAAATGCCGGAGTGAGAGAGTGTGTGCGGTTTTGTTATCCTCATTCTTTGCACCCTCCCCCGTGTCCGCTAACTAGTGCCCCTAAGAGTACGGCTTTGGGTAATTTTTATTTATTCCATTCATTCGGCCGTAGTACGTTCCCTTTCTCTTTATTGGCAACATTCATCGAAAGATTGGCCGTGAGAAGCAGTGTGGTTAGGGTTGGGATAATTAAGGAAAATGGGAGATTTGATGGAATAGCGGTGGTTATTCATGCGGAGGGAAAGGGTGCTGCGTTCATCCACGTAGAAGGCAGGGCAGAAGTTACAGAAGGGGCGGTATGCAATGTTTTTCGGTGGCGTCGGGTTGCGAGGTGATAGTAAAAGAGGCGGCGGGTCTTAGAAAATGGCAACATTTGCAGCGTGGGGGCGGAGAAGAGACAGGCTCTTGTCGAATTGATGATGTCTCGCAAGTTCGACAAACGTTTAAACGAAACGGAGGGACAATTTGGGAATAAAAGTGATGTCAACTAGCTATTATTAATAAATTGGAAGAGTTCACGTTTTTAATTTAAAATTTAATTTAAAAACGTCATATGTTTTTAATTTTTTGGGTTCCGGGGAAGAAAATGGTGATAAGAATAGGACATTTTGGACGGTTTATTTTGGGAAGAGGGTTGTATTACGTTGCGAAATATAGCAACAGGTTGTACTAATTAATAGAAAATGATACATGTGGCGATTGATGTAGAAGAAGACTGGGTTTTTTAATCAGGTATGGTAAGAAAGAAGAATAATAATGACTTTTCTTAAAAAATACAATGATGAGATGAAAGAGAAATGGTTTTGTTTTTTAATGGGACTCTGGTAGAATATTTTCCATATTGTCCGCATTACCTATAATTCTGGTTAGTAATATCAAATATGATTCTACTGCTGATCACAATATTGGGCCTTGTTGACTTTTATAATGTGATTAAATCTAGGACACCATAAATATTGTATAATCTGACAGAATAATGCTCATTCTAAATTATAATCTGCTTATGTTAAACAGGGCACTGTTATTTAAAAAACTAATGATAACCTACTATGGTACACCATTTTATAAATCCTGGATCCCATTTGAATTCAGATTCACTACATTTTTCTCAGGGTGTGGTGATTGCGGTAAAAGTATGAAATCATTTTGAAAAAAAATAATCATTCTCTTATTTTCAAAACAGTAATAAAGCAAGAAGACATTTACAAAATTTTAATCATAATTTTTGTTGTTTTTCTGCGTATTATATGTCATTTACAGAACTGAAAAGCAAAAATTCGGCTTTTATGAAGGGAAAATTGAAATTAAGGCCATAAAGGTTAGAAGAGTATTTATAACCTTTCATTCATCAAACTCATTTGTAAAGAAATTACGGACAGACACAAAACAGGCTGGCTAACTCATAAGCGATTACAAGAATGGTAGGTGAGGCAATCAGGAAACCGATCTCGCTCATCCCTGAAACATTTCAAAGTTCAGAGATTCATGCAATATATGAAATTTAATGAGTGTCAGAAAAATGATGGATTTGGGATTTACTGTTTAATTCCGCATTTAGGGAATAATTTGCTTTTCATTTGAGTAGGTTACGTTTGGGTCAGACTAGTGGCTATGAATGAGGATCCGATCTCTGCTGTGATGTTAATTTGATGACTTAAACCGGTACATACCCATGTCATGCCCTATCGAACTGAACCTCCAATTCACTCAGGAAAGCTTGCAACCCCTTGGCTGACTGAGCAATTAATGCTTGGTCTTCAGCAAACCTAACCGATTATACGAATTCCTCTCCGACTTTCATTCCTACCTCCAGTTCTTCCCATGCCTCTTTAATCATTTCCTCTACATATACGTTGAACAGTACCGGTGACAATGGGCAACCCTGCCTTACCCCTCTTCCTAACACTGCCCATCCGGACTCTCCGTTCCCCACTCGCACCTGAGCAGTCTGAGACATGTACAGGTTGCGGATCACTCTCCTGTCCCTCCAATCCATTCCTATTTTCTGCAATACACGCATTAATTTTTCCCAATTCACTCTATCAAAAGCTTTTTCGAAACCTACAAAACAGGCAAAAACGTCCTGATTGTATTCTATATTCCTCTCTACTAGTGATCTCATTACTGCAATGGCATCACGCGTACCTCTTCCTTTCCTGAACCCAAACTGATCATCCCCTAAGTAATCACTTTCCTTACTCTCTATCCTTTTGTTGATGATCCTGAGAATAACTTTAGCTGCGTGGGATATCAAACTTATTGTTCTGTAATCCTCACATGACGAAGCCTTTGCCTTTTTTGGAATAGGAACTAACACCGATCTCACAAAATCTTCCGGCCAGATTCCTTCCTCATAGATACTACGAATCAGTCCATATAGGGCCTTCTTCCCGCATTTTCCTAAACATTTCAACAGTTCTACAGGGATGTTGTCCACCCCCACGGCCTTATTTGCTTTCATCTCCTTTAATGCCCTTTCTATTTCATCGTCGAGTATGCCTGGACCTAAGCTATCTTCTTCTACGTCATGTTCCTTTTCTATGTCTAACCTTGTCGGCCTAAGTTCTTTACCATACGGTGTTTCTATATATTCCTTCCATCTCTCTTGGATTTTTCCTGGTTCAACTATTATCTTACCCCATTTATCTTTAACTGTTAGCACAGATCTTGCCTTCTTACTTCCCGATAATAACTTAACCTTGCTGTATAGAGCACCAATTTCACCCTTCTTCTGTAAACTTTCCATATTCTCGCATTGCGTTTTCCACCATTCTTCTTTTGCTTTATTTGTGGCCCTTCTCAATTTATTGTTTAACTCTTTGTACTTCATTTTGCCTAACTCTGTGTTTACATTTTTCCATCTTCTTCTCTCATCCATCTTTGCAATCATCTCATCCGTTACCCATGGTTTCCTTATCCTTTTCCCGTTAACGGTTCCTATAGTGTCTTTAGCGGCTTCCAATATCCCTTTCTTGATACATTCCCATTTTTCTTCGATAGTACTCAGTTCTTTACCGTCATCCATCATTTTCTCTACAGCCTCCTGATACTCCTTCCTCGTTAATTCATTTATTGCTTCTAAATTCCATTTTTTAACCCACCGCCCTTGCCTTATCTTCTTGAAACGAACGTTACATTTCATAACAACTAAATTGTGGTCAGAGTCCGCATCCGCTCCTGGGAAACTGTGCGAATTTATCACACTGTTCCTAAACCTGTGCCTAACCATAATATAATCTAACTGATACCTTTCTGAGTCACCTGGCATTTTCCATGTATACCTACGCCTTTTGTGGTGTCTAAACCATGTGTTAGTGATGACTAATCCCTGTCTCCTGCAGAATTCAATTGCTTTCTCCCCGCGTTCATTCCTCGTGCCTAACCCATAGTCCCCAACCTCACCACCATCTCTTCCTTCACCTACCGTCGCATTCCAATCCCCCATCACTATCAAATGTTTCCCTGCAGGAACACTCGCGACTATATCCTCTAACTCATCATACATCCTATCGACTTCTTCCTCCTTATGGTTGCTCGGTGGCATGTATACCTGAATAATGACCATGTTCGTCGGCTTTGCTTTAATCTCTACGAGTAAAATTCTATCTGTCGCTTGCTCTATGTTGACTACGCTTCTTCCTACCCCTTTATTTAAAATTACGGCAACCCCTCGTTGGCTCTCGTCCCCGCCGCTGTATATTACTCTATAATTGTCACTCCAGTAATCCCCGCTATCCTTCCATCTCACCTCGCAGAGGCCTAAAACATCTATGTTACCTCTTTCCATCTCTCGCTTAATATTTTCTAATTTGCCTCTCCTCAACATTGTCCTGACGTTCCAGGTTCCTATTCTAACTACTTTCTTCTTCTTCTGAGTCTTCTGTCCTGCTGCAGTTATTTCTTCCCTGCAAGGGTTTCGTGGGATGACGACCGCGGAAGCCTTGCCACCCCCGCTGCCGGGCACGACACACGGCCCTTTGGGCCGAGTCCCGTAGTTGCCAGGACTCATATTATCTATAGTGCCCATCATTATATTCTTGGGAATCATAATTGAGGTGGTTTCCCGTTGTCTTCCTCAATAGTGTTTTTAACGTGACACCATCACTTAATGGCCGCCCCACTGGGGTCAGACGCCATTGCAGCCGCCTCACTGAGGAACAGACGCTGCGTGGACTACCTTTCGTCTGGCTCCTAACCTTCGACCTATCTGGCATGGGTGACCCTTCCAGGAGTAATTATTATTACTCCCGCCAGCACAGCTCTAGGGGTCATCGGAACACACAAGCCCTTCCACCACGACAAGGTTATAGTCCATGGGAGGGACAACAAGGATATGATTCTGATATTTGCATGGCTACGAGGAGCTTAATTTGCCACTAACATGTTCTGTTATATACTTGTTAAGAGGAGGTACTCGTGTTAATTCGTTATAAAAATAGGGAAAATTACGTTTCAGAAAATAGAAGAAGATCATTTAAAGTTTACAATTTCTACTACCTACTGTTCTGTTGTCACAAATTAAAAAAATAGTGTGGCGGATGAAGTTACATTAAGTATATTCATCAAGCGAAATATTAGAACTTTTCCAGCTTCCTAATTCCAAAAATTCGTAATGTATGCCTAATGACGTTTTAATTAACGAGGGAAATTGATATTAGGACTTCTAATACTTATCATATTTTAATGACCTATATTGACAATGAGTGGTATCGGTAAAATTCGTGAATGAATCTTGGGTGAAACTGAAGTCAATATAGGGTTTAGTGCTTAAGAAAATACTGTAATAGTGTTGTAGAATATTGACATTTCTAACTTATTTTTTGGATAATTAATCAGTTGATTCCTTTATTTTCATGAGTTATCATAAACTCCCTGTGTCTCTCCAAACTCAATCCGAGGTGTCCCTAGTTAAGTTACGAATTGAAAAGAATTATTATTTGTTGCTCTAAGCTACGAAGCATCGTTTATGTGGGGGAAAACGATGCCTAGGACGTTTATTTGAAAAAATACTGCGCTACGTTAAGGACTTGGACTCAGAGGTGTAGTGTCAGGAGGCTCTAGTCGGCGTTGGAGGTTCTAATAAAACTTAGTGTTTGCAGCAGTGTACTGCAGAAGGCTCGTCTGAAGCCATATACAAGGTTTTAACCGATGACTGGGTGGTTTTTGTTTAGAAAATGGAACAGACGTAGTCGATTTTATGCCTGCCCTCTCATCTAGCCGAGAACCTCTCTGTCGTTCGGGGGTTCAAGATACCGCCAAGGCATTAAAGCTGGTTGAGCGAATGACACACAAACATGTTCCGAGATTTTAGCGTAGGTTAGGGGATAGGTCAACTCATGGCAAATGTATTATGTCGAGATTATAATATTAGATAATTAAACTCTCCACCATCGCGATATCAAAAAATATATAAAAGCATTTCGAGGACATAAACTGTCACTACGGTTAGAGTAATTAAAAGTCTTACTTAGAAGAAAAGAGAACCCGGCAAAAAATTATTAACACTAATTGGCATTTGGAACGTACCAGTTCATAAACATTTAATTATCACTTTGCACGCATAATTATGGGCGTCAATCGAAATTTTAAAAATTCCATCCCTCCTAGTATTTAACTACAGAATCTTAAAAAATAAGAGAGCGTACCAAAAGCATATAATCTCTAGCCATTGCGTTGATATTGTTATTAGCACGAAAACTTGGTTTTTTTATTATATAAACGACCGCAAACTTTTTCCAGCTGACTTCAGGGTTACTGACGCGATTGACGTGAGAGACACAGAGGCGGAATGTTTGAGGGAGTAAAAATCATTTTCGGGAATAGGGTATGCGTGTTTGTTAATAACAACTTAGAAAGAGTGAGATGAGCCATATTGCGATCAAGTCAACGTGACGGTAATTTATATTCTTACATGCCCTCAGACTAGTAAGTTCTGAAACATTTAGCTCTAGACGAATGAGTTCAGTTTACTCGACAAAATGGCAACAGCATCATCATAATTGGCGGTAACTTTAACTTTCGCGGTAAAGATTGGGACAGCATTATTGTTAAAACTCAGATCCTTGTCCACAACACCAGCTAGAAATTGTTAAAATTAGTGGAGAGCAACTCACTTCATCCAGCAGATCGCACATCAACCCGTGGAAAAAACACAAAATCTATTCCTTACAAACATTTTAGAGCGTATTCTGAGTGTAACTAATGACGAGGACTAGAGCGATCATAAATCGGTGCACGTTAACTTTGACATAGAATTAAAGGAAGACATTAAACCAAACAATTGTGTAGTCTGTGATCATCCCAACCCTATCTTAGCCATTATATTACCAACAATGGTAAACCAAAACGAAACATTGATATCTAGCGTAAAAGCTGACTGCGAAAATTTTGCGGATCAGTTAATGTCTTTACTACTCGAGCTCAGAATGCACGTATGGAATTTCACAATCGAAAAGTTTGGACAAAATTTATTATTACACATTACGCAAGGGAGCATCACGGAATTTTTTCCTACAAAAAACGCCAAAACAAACTTCGAGCCCAGGTGGCATAATAATGAATTTAGGGAAGTGTATCGAAAGCAGAGAACGTTACACTGAAGAGTAAGGAGAGCAGGCGAGGATATACCTTCATCGAAGAATAGGCCATTGTGGATAAGCATAGATTTTCTAAAATAGAAGATAAAAGACAACACAGCGTTTCAAGAGACTACCTGTATAAGTATAGTACTGTGGTAGAACATGGACAGTGACCCTAATGATTGATAGATATATGTCAGGGACGTACAGGGTGGTGTGAAAACCGTGGCTTATTCAAAGGATTTTAACGATGTTATTCACGCTGATAGCGATGGGAAAGCTACACATTATTCTCCATAAATTCTTCCAAAGTGTTTTCAACTTTGAACGTACTTCCAGGTGGAGGTTCCTTGGAATCTCCAGTGCTCCTCCGTTCTGCTTAAAATGTGCGGACAAGCAAATCAAAAGTTGTGATTCATTAGACTAACGCTTCTACCATGCTCTCGTCAGCTCCATTTAGAATATACATATAGTGAAGAGCCGCGACGGAAAAAGACCTTATTCGGGGAATAGGAAAGGTTCAAATTAGTGGGGGCAAACGTCACAGACCTGCTGCTAGAATTGGGTTGGGAAGCTCTAGAACAAAGATCAATTGCCAAAAGGTTGACTTAAGACATGATTTCAGAGACGCTTGTTTCAGCACCGAGGTCTCGTCAATTATTTGTGTTCCAAAACACATAATAACATAGCTAATGCGACCTACCATTCGCAACGACGAAGGAATAAATACAGGTAGTTATGCTTGTATGCCTGCATTTGACGCTGATTTCGAACATTTTCTTGGCTAATTCTTCCTAACACGACCAAGTGGAACTGAAACACATCGTAGTTAGTGGATGTTAAAGCACACTCTAATCTTTATTGTTGTACTTTCAATCTCCATCATTTCACCCCTCGTCCCTTTCCGCGTGAGTAATACCTCACGCGGTCCGCTGCATAAAGCAGGGCACCGAATTTTTACTTGCGGTGCCAGGGTTCAGGACCTTACGAGACCTCGAGACGAGGACCTCGTAAGTCTTTTGAAAGTAAGATTAATCAAGTTTTCTCCCTCTTGCTTTCCATATCTTTATTCTCTGTCTTGGTATACTATAGAAACTATTGTGAAAGTGGTTACTTCTTCATTTTTATTCCCTCCTATATAATGTACAAAATAACTTATGTAGTGGGTAAAATTAGCATCAATATAATTCAATTTTCCACTTTTATTTTCGTGCATGATTTCAGAGCCAGTCGAATATTTTTGGGATTATACGTGTGATTGTTTTTTTGCCACCCCTTAGACATATTCCCTCTCTCTCTTTCTCTTGTCCCTTAACTTTTCAACCATGTGCATCCACGCCCTGGCCGACACCTTTTTGATGGATCGTGGGGTATTTATGTAAGTGTAGATCCGAAGAAAAGGTTTCAGTAATCTAGAATAACTCATTATAGCAATGTTACAGGTATATGCAAACTTCTTAGTAAAAATGGACTCTCAGTGATCGACTTGATTGAAAAATTGGTGGTGTTATCACCATTATTTGAATACTTTAGAAGAGAGGTTTCTAGTAGCCAAAGCGTAAATTTTTTTACTGGGAAAGAATCAGAGTTAGAAAGATCATGAAAACTTAAATGACGAGATGTAAAAGCAACTCATCTAAGGAGAGGGAAACTGAAAGGAACACTGCGTTGATCTTTAAAGAATAGCACTCTTGCAGTAAGTGAATTCAAGTGGGCAGGGGGGAGAGAGATGAGAAAAAAAGCAAGCTTTGGTGACTAAGGGAATGATAAATGAGTGAGCATGGGACAAAAATTGAATCAGGTTAATAAGGATGTTGGTAGGGGAGGAGAAAGGAGGTAACGCAAGGGCGTATGAATAATCTACCGCGTACGTGGAAGCGAGGAGGAGGGGGTGATGAACACTGCCAGATAATTTGAAATGGAGTGAGTGTCGGAGGCACTGATTTTCCTTTTGCAGGAATCTAGGGTCAGGAGTTGAATACAATAAAGGCACGGAATGGTGAAACTTTTAAAGTGAAGAATAGCCAAAGACAAATTTGATGGGAATTAAAAAAATGTGTGCGGATTACAAATTCGGTTTAAGGCTGTGTAGTGAATGTGGTTTAAAGTATTCGATCCGCTAGAGAATGAATAAAATCAGAAATACTTTTCACTCAATTAAATAGATGGTTGCGAGGACAATTGGATTTTAATGCCTTTAAAATTAACTCTATAACAGTAAAAAATTGCTGTAAAGATAATAAATACTGTACAGAATACAATGGAACTTTTGCTGTTATTTAATAACATACATTTGTGTGGCTTTAGTTTCTTATTCTGTTTGTATGCTAAAACGTAGTTTAATAGAAATTGTTTTGGCAGAAAAAATAAAATTATACCTGGAAAATATTGAAAGTTTGAGAATATTATGAAAAGCGTCTTAAACAATACGGACTTCTGAAATAGTTGTTAAATAATTTTTGTATGTCATTCGTATAACTATAACTTAGACAGTTAAAATTTAGCTGGTTTCGATTAAATATCTATTTAAGCATGGTGATCAATTCGCCCAAATTCTTAAGTTAAAAATCAGAAATTGCATGAAATAAATGTTTCTATATTATTATATGTGTGATATTAAACTTATAATGCCATTTTTAAATATCCTTTTTCGCACATATATTAAATATTTCGGGATATGTCAAAACTGACAATGGTTACGATTGAAGGACGGCTCTTTCATTTCTTGTTATGCCCAAGGGCAATTTATTTACGAGCAAAATTAAATAATATTAATTGCCCAAGGGCAACATAATATCTTGTACCGTCCTCTCTATTTCTACCGTTTCACGGTTTTATAAATAGCATTCCAAAATTTGCCATACTATGTTTAATTGTCGAACCCTTCGACTTTCTCACAATAATGCATTTGTTTAAATTATTGCAAATATGCAGTTCAGCGCCATATCTCTGATTTGCGTAAATATCTCTTAATGCATAATCCACTTTCAGGAACTCTGCACATATCACGCATATATAAAGAATTATACTAAGTATTAAATGAAATCTTGATATTTTAAAATTAAGTATTAAAAATTTTCTAGGATTTAATCTACTTGTAATGCTATAAATGGATTATTCTTGTTGTTGAACACCTCGATTTTTGTTATTCTTACACTTATGTCCTTATTTTCTCAAATTTGGTTACTACGCTTTCTAATTATACGAACTCTTTCATTTCTATCTTTCGTTGGATCACTTTTGTGTTTTTCCTGCCTTTTTTCCTAATGTTGGGCTTTATATAGGCAGATATTTCTTCATTGGTTAATAATAATTGCTTACTTAATGTTAACAAATGTTAATATCAATGCCAGTATTTAGTTTCTCTTATATTTATTAAATTAAATAAGCAATGACATGATTATAATGATACAAAATTACGTTGCAGCATCTTTAGTGTTCAAACAAACGCGTATTACCAATTATATTATTATATCGTTATTTTGATTTAGACATTCGAAACTTTCACTGACTGAAGCCTAAATCTTTGAGCTTACATGTATTGAAGATATGTAATGAACGACTTCCAAAATTTATAACGCTTAATGTATCATACGTACTTCCTTTTTCCATATATAATTACTCATTTAGTTCCCCATGCAATACAACTTTATGCTTTAATTCGTTCCGAAGGTTCATTTTTCTTCTGTTTCATTTACTTATTTTGTGTGTATCCATCGTCAATTTGCAACAATTTATGGTAAAACTCTCTATAATCAATATACTTTCTCTTTTACGGAGTATTTCTTCTGATTCGCTTAGAAAAAGTCCTCTTTATGTCCAAAAATGTCCAATTATTTGGCCATTTTTGCGTTATACATTGGTATATTCAGGTTTTTTTACCTTACCAGATTTTTTACCTTATCAGGTTTAAATATGTCATTTTTTCCAAGAACGATAAGGGACCAGAATGTTTGTAGTCGAAATTCCCCTGGAGTTAGTTCATTACAATAAGTATTAACGTACATGTTAGGGACTGCGCGAGGATATGTATGTATATATATATATATATATATATATATATATATATATATATATATATATATATATATATATGTATATATATATATATATATGTATATATATATATGTTTGTGTATGTACATATATGTATGTATGTGTGTGTATATATATGTGTATATATATATGTATATACACACATACATATACAGAAATATTTGGACATGCATGCATGTATGTATATATATTTTTTTCCTTACAGGTTCCCCCCACCTTTCCTCACCTATTTGATAACCCCAACCCCCTCATCCCTTACCCTTCCCTCATGGTGCTACACCCCCTGCCACACACATTTTTTGGTAGCTCGCATGTTATTTATGTGGATGTAGATGTACCATTCTACACTTTTACTTTGTTAAGGGCCTTTTCCCACCACTGCTCGTTTTATTCTGTATCCTTGGACCAATTGTTTTTTCAACCATGCATTTTAACTTTGGGTTAGGAGAGTTTAGTTCTCCATGTATTAATTTCCACAAGTCCCCGTTATTAATTTTACGTTTACATATCTCATCTTTCCATGGTTTAATGGATTGGGCTTGAAGGTCTATGGGTGCATGACAATTTTTTTTTACGGTTTTATTATTTTTTTGGGAATTGCTGATATCATATTTTATAAGTCTACATATCTTTTCTACTACAGTCAGCATATAAAAATTCATATTTTAATTTCGGTTCTTGGTATTCCTTCCTTGTTTTAACTACTAAAGCATTCCGTTTTACACTATCCGATAGACCAAACTATACATTTCTTTAACATCGATTTCTTGTAAAAGTTAGAACATATTACTTTCGGTAACATTATGAGATTTCATGATAGAAGAAACACACTAAGCAACAACCAGCACGGGTTTATGAAGAGTATATCTTGCGAAGCACAATTAGATATTTTCATTCACGATATATTTAGATCGGGAGAAAGAAACACGCAAGTCGATGCAGTATTCCTGGATTTCAAAAAAAAAAACCTTTGATAAAGTCACACATAATAAAGTGTTACACAAAATTAGATGCCATGTTATCAATGAGACAACTATTAATTGGATTAGAGACTTCCTGTCAAATCGAAAACAAATAGTAGTAATCGATGGGTTGTGCTCAACGAATAGAGATTTAACTGCGGGCGTCCCCCAAGGAAGTGGGCCACTCTATTCTTAATACACATTAATGACTTAAGCCCACACGATAGTAGCAATCTCAGGTTATTTGCTGACGATAGGGTGGTATACAGGGAAATAAGGAGCTGACTAGATCGCGCGCTACTCTCTAGAGACCTAGACTCTATCTCGGATTGTAGCAAGGAATGAGGATTAATGCTTAATATAGACAAATACGCAGTTTTGAAATTTTGGGACAAAGAAAGTGGCGAAAAGGAAATAAACTAAAAATAGAGGGTTCAAGTCTAACTAAGACCAATGAAGTTAAGTATCTGGGTATAGTTCTAACACTGCGCCTTTCATGGGGAGCACATATCAGGACAATATGCGGATCTGCTACATTAAATGGGTGGAAGGGAAATGTAATGCTAAAGTTAAAGAAAGTTATTTTGTTCTCGATAGACCTCATTTAGAATATGCCGCAAGTATTTGGGATCATTGGGAGAAAATTTAACAAAAAGAATTAGATAAAGTTCAGAGAAAATCAGCCAGACTCGTTGAAAATTGTTATAATAAGAACACAAGTGTGACAGGTCTCATAGGGGATTTGAGCTGGGAGCCACTTGAGATACTTATAGAACAAGCGAGACTTCTTCTTTTAGAAAGGTTCAGAACAAACGAGTTTAACGATGACACTATAGAAATTATAATGGTCGCACACAACTTGGGTAGATCACACCACAAAGATAAAATAAGGGAGATAGATTCCAGTACAGACAGATACAAATTCTCATTCTTTCCCTAAACAATCGGGAATCATAATAGCAAGAAACCGAAGTAATTTTTAATACATTAAAACATTTGGTTCACAAGTAGGAACAAAATTAAGAATTGCAAAGTCATCAGGTATATTTGTAGATGCATGTGTATGTTGGTTGAAAGTTTTTTAAAAATAAAGAAGGTCTCCCATAACTCAGGGTACGCTCCGACCCTTGATACATTTGCGGCCCATCGGTTTGAGTATTCAAGAAGTAGAAAAGATAGAACGCTGAGGATAGATATTTCAGTGAATTATATTCAATTGATAACCAAGGGGTTAGGACCGAGTTTATCATAGCCTGTATCTCAGAAGATTGAGAATCAGTTTCTTTGAGTCCGCGTCTTCCAATGTATCGTTGCCACCATACTCGCTGGACTACAATTCACGAGAAATTCCTATTACTTTTGGCGTAGTCTTCAAAGGCACCTGTAGCCGTAATAATGTTCGAAACAAGTTAGTTATTATATTAGTTATTAGTTTTTATAGTGTATGTTTTCACGATTGTACATGTATGTATGTATAAATATGGTTCATATATATCTACATCTACTTAATGCCCCTCAAGCCGCCGCAAGGGCGTGTGGCGGGGGGGGGGGGTCATTAGGCACCACTCCTAATAAAAAAACCGCATGAAAAAGCAATACATCATAAACCTATCTATCGTCGACTCGCCGGGTCGATGTTTTTAACTTTACGCTATCGACGAAACGTAATTTGTTTTTGAATCTGCGGGGGGTTTATGCAACCACTTGCTTCGCTTCATTGCCCAGAAGATGTTGTTGCGGAAGTATTTCACCCAAGCAATGGAGAACATGACGAGGATAAAAGACAAATGATAGTAGTAAAAACAATCATATAATGCCCCCCCGCCACACGCCCTTGCGGCGACTTGCGGGGTATTATGTAGATTATTTATTATTAGGTAATCTACCGGTTAAGGTAGGTTTTTGGATGGACACAACTATCAAATAAACATTTTGTGACTCCCCACCTAGCAAACTAATCTATATCAGGTCCCTCTTCATCTCGGTGTACTTCTTTCCTCCCTTCATCCCGTCCAACATCCCTATCCTGTTCCTACCCTTACCTCGCTTGCCCAACATTCTCCCCTCTATTACCCTCTTCAACATTCCACTACCGCTCAATACGCCTTTCATCCATTTTTCCTGCCTCCATAGGATTTCTCTCAACAAACCCCTCTCCTCACCCACCATTTCCAGTACTTCCTCATTTGTTTTCCTTTCGGTCCATTTCACCTTCTCCATTCTTCTCCACACCCACATTTCAAAAGCCTCCAATCTACGTCTATCCTCCTGCTTCAGCGACCACGTTTCCGCGCCGTACATAGCTACGCTCCATATCAGAGTTTTTACGAGTCTTGTCTTCACATCCCTACTCAACGTCCCCGTCATCAACTCCCTCCTCCTTGAGAAAGCCTCCTTGCCTAGCGCAATTCTTCTCCTTACGTCCCTACCACTTTGACCGTATGGGTCCAAAACACTTCCGAGATATGTAAACTGCTCTACCTGCTCTATTCTTTCCCCGCCTATTTTAATATTTAGCTTAGCCTTTTTCTTTCTGGAAAATCGCATAACCTTTGTTTTATTAATATTGATTCTCATCCCATATTTATCGCACTGAACCTCCAATTCACTCAACAATGCTTGCAACCCCTTGGCTGACTGAGCAACTAATGCTTGGTCATCAGCAAACCTAACCGATTTTACGAGTTCCCCTCCGACTTTCATTCCTACCTCCAGTTATTCCCATGCCTCTTTAATCATTTCCTCTACATATACGTTGAACAGTACCGGTGACAATGGGCAACCCTGCCTTACACCTCTTCCTAACACTGCCCATCCAGACTCTCCGTTCCCCACTCGCACCTGAGCAGTCTGAGACATGTACAGGTTGCGGATCAGTCTCCTGTCCCTCCAATCCATTCCTATTTTCTGCAATACACGCATTAATTTTTCCCAATTCACTCTATCAAACGCTTTTTCGAAATCTACAAAACAGGCAAAAACGTCCTGATTGTATTCTATATTCCTCTCGACTAGTGATCTCATTACTGCAATGGCATCACGCGTACCTCTTCCCTTCCTAAACCCAAACTGATCATCCCCTAAGTAATCATTTGCCTTACTCTCTATCCTTTTGTTGATGATCCTGAGAATAACTTTAGCTGCGTGGGATATCAAACTTATTGTTCTGTAATCCTCACATGACGAAGCCTTTGCCTTTTTTGGAATAGGATCTAACACCGATCTCACAAAATCTTCCGGCCAGATTCCTTCCTCATAGATACTACGAATCAGTCCATATATGGCCTTTTTCCCACCTTTCCCTAACCATTTCAACATTTCTACAGGAATATTGTCCACCCCCACAGCCTTATTTGCTTTCATCTCCTTTAATGCCCTTTCTATTTCATCGTCGAGTATGCCTGGACCTAAGCTATCTTCTTCTACGTCATGTTCCTTTTCTATGTCTAACCTTGTCGGCCTAAGTTCTTTACCATACAGTGTTTCTATATATTCCTTCCATCTCTCTTGGATTTTTCCTGGTTCAACTATTATCTTACCCCATTTATCTTTAACTGTTAGCACAGCTCTTGCCTTCTTACTTCCCGATAATAACTTAACCTTGCTGTATAGAGCACCAATTTCACCCTTCTTCTGTAAACTTTCCATATCCTCGCATTGCGTTTTCCACCATTCTTCTTTTGCTTTATTTGTGACCCTTCTCAATTTATTGTTTAACTCTTTGTACTTCATTTTGCCTAACTCTGTGTTTACATTTTTCCATCTTCTTCTCTCATCCATCTTCGCAATCATCTCATCCGTTACCCATGGTTTCCTTATCCTTTTCACGTTAACGGTTCCTATAGTGTCTTTAGCGGCTTCCAATATCCCTTTCTTGATACATTCCCATTTTTCTTCGATAGCACTCAGTTCTTTACCGTCATCCATCATTTTCTCTACACCCTCCTGATACTCCTTCCTCGTTAATTCATTACTGCTTCTAAATTCCATTTTTTAACCCGCCGCCCTTGCCTTATCTTCTTGAAACGAACATTACATTTCATAACAACTAAATTGTGGTCAGAGTCCGCATCCGCTCCTGGGAAACTGTGCGAATTTATCACACTGTTCCTAAACCTGTGCCTAACCATAATATAATCTAACTGATACCTTTCTGAGTCACCTGGCATTTTCCATGTATACCTACGCCTTTTGTGGTGTCTAAACCATGTGTTAGTGATGACTAACCCCTGTCTCCTGCAGAATTCAATTGCTTTCTCCCCGCGTTCATTCCTCGTGCCTAACCCATAGTCCCCCACCTCACCACCATCTCTTCCTTCGCCTACCGTCGCATTCCAACCCCCCATCACTATCAAATGTTTCCCTGCAGGAACACTCGCGATGATATCCTCTAACTCATCATACATCCTATCGACTTCTTCCTCCTTGTGGTTGCTCGGTGGCATGTATACCTGAATAATGACCAAGTTCGTCGGCTCTGCTTTAATCTCTACGAGTAAAATTCTATCTGTCGCTTGCTCTATGTTGACTACGCTTCTTCCTACCCCTTTATTTAAAATTACGGCAACCCCTCGCTATAAAACTAAAACTATGATTATGTAGATGTAATGTCATAAATGACAGGGGCAGTGTGTTTCGTGGCACGCATAGCCAGAAGAAGGAAACTAACCACATTGGCCAAACACTCATTCAAACACGAAAACCCACCACGTGGTGAATATAAATTTACATAATACCAATGCCATTGCGGCGGTTGGCGGGGGGGTGTTAGATCACCACCTATAAAAGGGAACAAGATCACATCAAAATCAACACATCCATGAAAAACTATACATCCGTATAAAAACCTATGCATCCATACAATTCTACGAGGGTAGGCTGAAAAGTAATGCATCCATGCTTTTAGAGCGCGAGCAAAAACAAATAGCAAGGTTGAGCAAAAAGTACGGTAAAGTACAATTCTTAAGTTTTAATATCACATATTTATTTTTCATCATGGTCAGCGTTAAGGCTAAAAACATTCTCCCAACGTGTAACAAGTTTTTCATTCCGTCACCGGAAAACTCTTCCATCTTATCTCGAATCCAGGACTTGACAGCGGCCTTCACCTCAATGTCCGAGATGTAATGATAACTCTTGAGGTGTCTATTGATTTGAGAAAAAAAATAAAAATCGCACAGTGCAAGATCAGGTGAATAAGGAGGGTGTGGAATCGGTTCAAAATCCACGTTTCACAGAAATTCTAGTTGCGTGCGAGGTATGTGTACAAGGATTGTCCTGTTGCAAGGTTATTGGAGTCAGGCTGCCATTAACACAACAAGCTAAACATCAGAGGTATTTTATAGCCTTTATATACTGGGAAGAATTTACTGTTCCCCCTAGTTCCAGAAAATCGGATACATAAACTCGGTGAGCATCCCAAAACCGTGTTCCATCAACAATTATGGTTTTTCCAGCCTCGCAACTACGAAATTTTAATACCCATCGATTCACAGTAGACATATCAAGAGCAACCTTACCATAAACAGCCTTTAAACGACGATCAATCGCTATAGGAGCCACTCATTGAGCAGTTGAAAATTCGAAAACAGTACGCTGTTTAACTTGCGTTCACATAGCACTAGAGCACGTCTCCATACTTCCGCTTCTCAAAATAAACTGGATCAATGAAACGACCTCAAACATGCGCATGCATGTTGATGGAGAATGTTACTTCCACATGCCACCAAGTGCTTCTGAAAATAATTTTTTTTGGTCTGCAAGCATGTGTGCATTAGTTTTGAGCCTACCCTCATAAATAGCGACGTATACTTTCATGTAAATTTTTTTAAATAAAAAAGTAAAATCCTTTTAACTTACTCGCATGCAAATACAGATACTGCCAACTGCCAAAAAATTGCACCTTAGGATGTAGCAAAAAATTTATCCAATAACCTGCAGGCTAGTACACAAGGAGGAAGCAAAATTCCACTATCAATAGGGCATGCAACAAACAACGGTCTCCTTTCCCAAAGACACCGTTGAACAAGGAAAAAGGGAATATGACTTAACATTGCAGGCAGCGGGAGGGTCCCGTCCCCCTTAGGGAGACACGAGGGATGGAAGGAGAAACTTAAAAACAGACAAAGCACTGCAAGAAATACTGTTAAGAGCACTACATTATCTAATGGCATTCTAATGCGGACATGCGGGAAGGGTTTTGACAACAAAACACACGAGGTCAATGAAAGTGCATGCACTTCAGTCAAACTAATTTTTCCCTAGGCGCTGAGAGTGACAAGAGGAATTTTTGCTATCTATAACACTACAGCTATCCCGTATTATCCGTGTGAAGAAGGAGTCCTCGAGTCTGCTTTGGCATCTATTTCCCGAATTTTATGTACATGACCCAAACGACCAATGTATTTTGGGGGGCGAAAATTTGCGAGACCTTGGTGCTGAAGCATGAGGCTCTAAATTTGTTTAGTAAGTTCAACGTAGCATGGAATCTTCTTTCTTTTAATGATTCCCATACCAACTCCAGAAGCATTTCAATGGCACTTTTCGTTTTATCATAGGAGTTTTTAACGAAACGGATTTCCCAGCTTTGAATCTTCTCAGTATCCCGAATGAGGCCTTATTCACTAGGATCCCATACGGACCGTGCATATTCTAAATGGGGCCTTACAAGAGCGTGGTAATAACGTTGTTTTACCTTAGAGTCACTTCTGCTGACAATGCGTCTCATAAATCCCAATTTTTTATATGCTTTCCCGCAGACTTTACGTATATGGATACCCAAAGTTAAGTCTTTTGTAAATGTAACACCTAGGTATTTCACCGTATCAACTACTTCAAGGTCAACTCCAGCTAATTTGTAAACGAATCCCGTGGATCTTTTAAAGAAATTTACCACCGAACACTTATTAAGATTTAAAGGCAATCCCCATTTTGAACACCATTCATTAATGCAATCTAAATCATGTACTAGAATCAAATGATCTTCATCCCCAGATATCTCCCGATAATTCACCGTGCCATCCGCGAACATCCTAATTTTACTTTTTAATTCGCGATTCAAATCGCTGATAAAAATCAAATTAAATTGCCCGATTAAACTTACCTGAAATACCCCCGAGGTCACTTGTACGCTGTCGGAACTAGCGGCTTGGAGCCCTCTGTTCCCCCTCCGAAAGAATGTCTTCAGCTCAATTTATGGTGCCCTTGTTTATACCGGCGACCTTTAATTCATGAATATGTTTACCATGGGGAACATTATCATATGCCTTTTGAAAATCTTAACAGATTGCATTCACTTTCCTACCACTTTCACCCTATAAAAGGAAGTAATGTGAATGATCCTAATTGGGTCTCGCTTGGGAGTTCCTGTGAATCTGTGTTACTTAAAAGTTAATGTTATCAAAGTTACTCATGATGGAACTGACGATAACGTGCTCCAAAGTTTTCTAACATATAGAAGTGAGAAAAATGGGTCTTTAATAATTGGGGTCCTCCCTGTCATCACTTTCAACAATAGGCATTTTTTCCGCGGTTTTCCAATTCTTAGGTACTTTGCACTCTGTGTGGGATTTGTTAAATATGACTTCGAGACACGGGGCGATATTAGAAGCTAAATGATTTATCACCCTAGCTGGTATATTTTTGGGACTATGGGATTTGTTGGGTTTAATCTTATTGAGCCACTTGTCAATTTCTTGTTCGTTCGCTGTTATATTTGCCATGTGCTCAGTATGAATAATTTCTTGTAGATACGTGACGGCAACATCGTTCGTGAAAACGCTTTGAAAAAATGTATTTAGAATGTTAGCTTCTCCCTCACTGTCAGCATGAATGATATCGCTGCAATCTTTTAGGCAAGCCAAGATTTTTTACCACCTTTTACTTACCTAACATGCATATATCAAGAAAGCTTTAGAGTCACTATCCGAATACTCGCATAGTACTTACCGTTTAAAGACTTGTAAGGCCCTACGTAATTGTGTTTTAGTTTCAATTTGAGAGGATCTAAACTTGTTTAGTAACTGTTCATTCTTCGAGGATGATGTGTTCTAGCCTGCTTTCTATACCCTAGAGTGTAACGTTCTCTTCTTTCGAAGGGCTTTTCTAGCGCCTTTATTGTACCACCTGGGTTCTCGATTTTTTTGAACGCAGTTTAAGGTGATAACGTCTGTGATATCTATATGCATAATATTGAAAAGTTGTGGCCAAATTTCTTTCGCGTTGGCATAACTTAAGCTTGTTTTAAACTTGGATAGTGAAGAGTTTAAATACCTGACTAAAGGTTCAAAGTCTGCTTTATGGTAATTATAAATTTTTCTTTTTCGTTTAACAATCTTTTTAATTTCTGCGTCGAAGGGGACATTAACGGATTTAAGGTCACTCAGGCCCTCGTCATTCGATACCCTCTTAATAAGTTCCGATGTGTTCGTAAGAAACAAATCCAATATGTTCTTTCCACAAGTGGGCTTGCGTACTGAAAACTCCTAAGGACCAAATTAGTGGGCAAATATTCAGGGAAAGATCAGGACCGCAATTTATGAAGCAGATTATAAAAGGTATGGTATACAGGAGTTTTGAATATGGGTAATGAAAAAGAAAAAGAGGAAGCGTGAAGAATGGAGAACGTCTTTAAAGGAAACTGATGTCACTCAATCGTCAGATTGACCACCAGAGAGTGTGGATTTTATTTTTTGATATTTTAATAAAATTCAAGTCTTTTTTGGTTTATCTGCAATGTCTCATGCGTATTTAATGTCTTTGGGTTGACGTTATAAATTATTAAATGCTAAATACCATTGATGTAACTCCATTGTTTCAGCAAATTTGATATTTAATCATAATAGGTCTGCTATCATTTTCGTAATCACCTTAAGTTCTCTTATTAAATCCATTCAATGAAATTCTAATCTGTTTACACGTTTCATCGCCAATACATTCGTTTAGAAGATTTTGGTTGGTGGAATTTCAGGTAATTGAAATTTAAATAAGCTTGATTTTTCTTCTCTGAAATATACTCCATATTTTATAACGCCACTTCAATATTTTCAATCACACGAAGTGCGTAGTTTCAGGCGTGACATGTAGAAGTTATAGCATTTTAATGACCAAATGACGACACTTTTCCACTGGACATTGAAATATTACACGACCAGTTTAGATGTATTAAACCATCTTCAGGTAATGAGCCTCTGTATACTGCGAATCACTATCTGTACCCGAAGTAGATATAGTACATCTCAATCGGTCGTGTTGGGCAAGTAAATCAATATCTAGTAGAAAAGTGTTATCATTTGTTCATTTTTATTTTAATCACATTTGAATCTTAAATTAGATAGGTAATCAGAATCACCCGCATGATTAGAAGAGAAAGAGAGGGAAAGAAATTTAAGGAAAAACATTTATCCGGGTGTTACTCCAAATCTCCCCAATGGGCATAATTTGACATGTTATCGTGTTACATTATAAAAAATGTTTCTCATTCCTTTTACGAATTTGTCATCACGCTGTTCCATTAATTTTATTGTCTTTCTTCCAGGCTGCGAATGCCTCCTTTTTTCAGGCTCTCGCGGAAAGGATCGTGGCGTATTCACCAGCCCCGACTACCCAAATCCGTACGAAGAAGGAATCGACTGTATTTTGTACACTTTCGTTGCCAGAAGAGATCAAATCGTTCAGCTAACCTTCAGGGATTTCGATGTTCAGAAGTCACACCTTGAGTGAGTACATTGTTTAATATTTATCGACTCTTTTTCAGCCATTGTAATTTTTGTGATACAGGCTATAAAGGACAGTGAATGTCATGGATTTAATGTGTTTGATTTTTTAAAAATTTGGTGTAATTTTACAAAACCTTTAATTATAAAAATGGTTCGGTTACCATTTTTTCCACTGTTGGAGTTGAACATGATAAACGTAAAAGAAAACAGTGTACAGGGAAAATATTATATTTAATTTGAAAATAGCATTTGAAAGTAGACCTAACTATTATCGTGACAGTATTTATTGTATTGCAAGGGTGCGTAATTTCTGTTGATCCCACGTAACCATGAGGATTTAAAGGGAATGTTCCATGCTAACCATGGGCGTTTGCGCTTGCTCTGTTACCACGATTTTATATACTCTGTGGAATTTAATTGATGGAAAACACTTTGGCATCTTAGACTTGCCCCGTTAATACTCTTATGGTTGAACAATATTATATCCTTTTTCAAGTTGACAACTTTAACACAGAAGTACAATATTTTTTCTAATGCACCGCATTCATATATCTGATTAGTACATGTGTACGCTACCAACTATTATTAGTAGACCAATTTTATTTATTCAAATAGCATAAACTGATGCAAATATTTATGTTATAACATTAGCAGAAATGAAATTACTACTTTCGATGCAATGCATTCGTATGATTCCGATTCTTATTTATTAACGAGCACCAAGACTGGATCAGAATCATGGTATTTAAACCGAGAAATAAAACTCATTGTTTAACTTGAGTCTACTAATTTTTACACATCTCATTAACAAATAAAACTAAAAATAGTGTTGACAGAACTACTTATATAAGAGCTTCATAGATATCGCATCGTTTTGAGGAGCAAGAGAAAATATCTGTAAGCGTAAAATCTGTAACACTTTGGAACAACTTATGAAAAGCATTCACCATGAAGCCTCTGCCAGAAATATTTATATGTATATATATATATATATATATAAACCATAAACACAGTAATCAACCCGAAAGTCGGTTTAGTAGGTGATGGTAGAGCTCACCCATGTACCAAGCCCAACGGCGTGTGAATATTCACACATCAGGGTAGGGGGGCCAGTTCCTTTCCCTATGCCGGTTATGGTTTCCCAGGAAGACCTGCTACCCGAAAAATCAACTAGCTTGGGTGGAGCTGCAGGTGCCCAAAGTGCCTTGCCCAGAGAATCGAACCCGGGACCCTCCGGTCAGTAGTTCAACGCTCTATCCACTAGACCACCGCGACCCGCATATGTGTGTGTGTGTGTGTGTATATATATATACATATATATATATGCGTGTGTTTGTATATATGTATATATACATATATTTATTAATATATATTTAAAAATGTATATCATCTTGGCTTCAAAATGACCCCAATTCACCTCGGAAAACCACCCTGATTTAAACTTTAAGTATTTATGTAGGTAATGGTGCAAAAGTATAATATAGCCAATAATTTGTTTTTATGTGAAGGGACCCTATTGTTTTTCCCAAAATCAACGGACTAACGTAGTTCAATACTTTTCAGAGAAATTGGTGTTGTATGCAAAGGGAGTTTAATATGATTTGCTCTCGAAATTATAATATATATTTAAGTTATCACCAGAGGGAGGATATATGGAATTAAAAAGTGCAATTTTACTTATTAATGACCGGAAAAAAAACATAATTTACACCCGTATCGTATATCTATGTGTTTTACACTTCATGTCTTCGTTAAATGCGTTTTCAGGCATCGCATGGCGTAGGTATGTTTTTGGAATTTATTTTCGGAAAGGCTATTTAAAATTTATTTGATACCTATTGCTGTGGAATTGTACAATATTTTCCGCTTTCCTGCATCACATTACTGACGATGTTTATTAAGGCAAACATTTTTTATATAATTTTTAAATTTTCTTTTAAACATATTCATTTAGCAATGCTAAAATTTTACCTAATTTTTTATTGATATTTAAACTTTTTTGCGGTAACACATCCATTTTGTTTTAATTAATCTTGAGGCTCATTTAATTTACGGTCTTATCTTTGCGGAAATATTACCTGAGACAAATGAGGATAAAATTTCAAGGCATTTTTCATTTCTCTCGAAGTGTAATTTATGGAGGGGTAACATATGTATGTGTGTTTATATGACTCATATCTTTTCTTCTGAAGAAAACGGAGTTCGAGTCCGTCGAAATCATCAAGATATTATTGTGAGTGTTCCTTTTATGTGTTCTCGTGCTGTGTGTTACTGTCTAAGTTATATATATTATGTATATATATATATACCCCACACATTAATGATGATTAAATATTTCAAACTTGTGTATTTGGAAAACATTTGTTGAAATGAAAAAGAAGGAAATTGTATGGTGAGAATTCATTGAAAATGAAAATTGCCAGCTTTCTGTGACATGGTACGTGTGCAGTTGTAGGTGACACATCGTGAGTATAAGCATTGGGAGAGAAAGAGACTTTCAATAATCTGATGCGTTCCACCAACTTTGCTTCTAATTCACCCAAGTTCACGTCGAGAAAGACCATCAACGGGTTTAATTAATATCTCGTCGGAAAATGTATATTTCCTGAAAAAGTTCTACTCCCGTGTCGCTGATTTAAGTTTAACTTTGGTGAATATTTTTCGTGCACCATATATGAACAGGGTGGATATAAGATGAGTTGATTTACTCATGCTAATATTTTCCGCAGAATAATGATTCTAGTTTTGGCCCTGCGGATGTGAAAACTTTCACTAACTTGGCTAATTTTGCTGCACCCTTGTGTTTCCTCCTCTTTTGGTGTTTTTGATTTCAAAAATCTTCCATGGAATGGAAACTTGGTCCATAGAAGATCATTTTTTACCTCTTTTACCGGTCTTGTTGTTTTCTCATGCAAGGTACGCTGTCTTTTCCAAACAATTTCAAATGGATTATATATGGATATATATATATATATATATATATATATTATAATTGGATATTTTAACCACTCATTTTTAGTACGGAAGTTTAGATTTATGCACATAGATTAATTCTTAAAAATGCCTCAATGACATTAATTTAGTGTTCTTATGGTAAATGTATTGAGTGATCCATGCGATTATGTCTTCAAACAAAGAAATTATCATTTTTTTTAAAAGTGCCTCGCCTAAACCCAGTTTTTAAGCCTGCTTTTCCAGTATTACTAAGGTTATGTTTTCAATGTTTATTTTCTCGTTTTTATTCGGCGAAGGCCGTCCGGGAATAGGAAAAACTGATTTTTTTCAGCAATTGGATGTATACATAGTTACTGATATAACTATTTTTATTTCAGTTTACTAGTAATATCCCTCGAGCTTGGTATGCTAACCAATGGCGATATATACGGTCAGGGAAAGACGTATTTTCAGCATCAGCTTGCTCAAATTATAGAGACTCAGTGTTAAAAAATAAACTTATCAGATAAAGGTGACTGTTAGGAGAAATATTGTGGTATGTACTTAATCATTCACAGTTATAACTCCATTTGCTTACCTTTTCATTTCGGTATCGTGAGTAGAGAGTTGGCATGTATTTTTGATGACTATCGTAGTTTTCATTTCTGCAAAGTTTTGCTATTTCGCATACAATTCAAATCTCTCAGCTCACAGTGGAATCAGCCAATTTTGTTGAAGGAAAGTTTATTTCTTATTTAATGTATTACTAATTAATTAACTTTTTTTAAAGGGTGAAGAAAAAGTCGATTGATAATTCTCTGAGATTTTCTAGCACATTGTGTAAGGCCGAATGCAAATATTTTGCTAGCACAAGGAATACTGATATTGTCAATAAATCTCAAAATTTTCATAATGCAATGCGAAAAGAAATGCATCAAGTACTTTGATTGCAATTCATTCTTTGTGTTTTCTATTTGTCTCGAATATATATTATGGTTGAAAGTATTTCATTGGGAACTTTGTACAACACACAAATGAACCTTCTTTAAACTACTGGTGAAAGGTTTTTGTTATTTCTATTAGTGCCAAAAGTGTTGAATTGTTTGGCAATAAAAATTAAACTCTTAATATATTGCTATTATATTAAGTATTTCATAAGGTGATATGCGCAAAGTAATTAGCCTTTGATTGATCTTAGAGTTTTAATACCAGTTAACGTACATTTCATGGATGCTACTTCTACAATTGTGCAATGCGACTCACGTCAATGGCTTTCCCTTAATCAAGATAATTTTCCTTTGGTCTTCAGTGGTACTCTCGCAGCTACCGAGGAATTGTGTGATATTTTAGAAATGAGTGGGAAAGGAGAAATATGTGTCATTTGCCCAATTTCTCTGGGGGATCCTTTATAGAATTTGCCTTTTGACATCACCAAATTCTCGAGAAAAATTGCTCTCGATCGTTGGTTGTGGAAGAAAAAGTCCAAGGAATTATAGTTTCACATTAAATTCAATGGAATACAAAGCTCCACATCTTCCAGCTCCGTCCCTCTGAGAATTCGTCTCCATTGCTTTGTGCTTGATGACAATTAATAACCACTCTTCATCGCTGGAACCGTTGTGAGCGATACAAGCGTCGCTGTCATCAAGTGAACGTTAGTTGGGTGCAAAAACAGGGAGAGCGTAAGCAGCGAAAACGTAATGGCGTGTCCAATTCATTCAGTCACAGTAATTTTGAAGGAAATGGGTCCAGCGACGCTAGAGGAGGTGGAGAAAAAGGATCAAGGGTGCTAACAATGCAACTTCATCTTCCCTAAGAAGGAAATTAATATCTTGGAAGTAAAGGGCACCTAAAGGAAATAGCTATTCTACTATTTCGGAGCGCTCCAGCGACCAGCCATGAAGCGGTAAGGGCGGAATTCCAAGTGACTGAAAGGATGCTTCGTAATGTTTTGTTTTCATAGGATTTGCTCAACCTCACACAATACAGTAGGAGCTTCTCATCTAAGGTTATCTTTAAAAAGCGTCCATAAAGAATGGTCGTTTTTCTGACCTTTGCCACGGAGTTCCTCTGAATTTCCATGATCAGATTATTATCGTTTCCTCCAGCAAACCAATTGTAGAAAATCCTAAGGTTTACCTTGTCTATATTCATCCATAATTACTCCTTTCAAAGGACTTCTTTCAAAGGACTCCTTTATCAGGACCCATACCTTGAAAATAAAGTGCAGAGATTCACGTTGTCGTGATCCCGCGCCTTACGCCCTTGCGGCGGCTTACGGGGTATTATGTAAATATTGATTCATCATTGAAATTCATCATTAAGTATCGACGGGAAGTAGTGAGCGATTCGTGTTCCTCTAACTCCAGAAGACAATGATAAGTTTCCTCAACAATGGTGAACTTCAATTAATACCTTTGAGGAAATACACATTTTATTGTTATCCAGCATCTATAATGCATCAATCAATAAAAATCTGTCAATTAGCTGCATTCATTATTCATATAGGGAAAATTAACCCGAGAGGTGCAAATGGCAATAGATTAATTGGGCATATGGCCGTGTTCTTTGTTCGCTCTTTGAAATTGTGCAAAATGTAAGACTTAACTGAAGTAGATACTTGTATATTGTTTTATTAGGGAGTGTAGAGCACTCAATTCCGAAAACCTAAATTTCTTCAAAAAATCTTGTTTTATTTCGTGTGAAGGTTGTGACAAAAAGTTATTCATCCTACGGAATGTAAGAAAATTTTTTTAAACAACATGTACCAATTTGAATACTGTTTTTTTGTAAAACTGACGAAAGTTGTGACTTATAAGCCATATTCGTTCTATTATGCCTTTTAGTTTTACTCAGAGAATAAATTTGACTTATCAATTATTTTAAACTGTACAACTTAATCACACTCTACTTATTTTCATCCGACCAAAAATCTGTGTATTTAAATGCTTCAGCGTGACATTTAAAAGTCATTGTTGAAGTTGAACCTTACTTGCGTATCAAGAAATGAATTTCTCCCTGTTTGTCTAAGGTCCTCCTGAACATTTTTCTACCTCTCCGACTGCATTTTCCAAAATATTTTGGTCCCCAGAAAGCCACACGGAATTTTTTAAATCAGAATTCTTATAAAGCACCAAATTATTACCAGTTTAAACGACATTTAGTTTACCGTTAATAAGTTTGACCTTGCCATTTTTCTCAATTGTTTAGGTAACTCTGTCAGCCAGCCATACGTTTTATTCGCAGACGAAGCTATTTAGGAAATCTGTGAGTGAATTAGTGAGATAATGAAAATGACGAATGTGAATAAATACATTTAAGCCCTAAGTACACTTGAACCGTCGCTTCCGACATCTCCTCGAATGGTACTCTACTGTCCACAGCTTAGCACCTCCTTTTGCTCGTCGGTGTTCAGAATTTATTGGCGTGCGTTATTTCCTTTCAATCAAATGCTCCAAACAAATATGACTCGGCCAGGTCTCCATCGAATCGCTCGTCGAGTAAAAAGCATCTGTGCCGTCTTTTTTCGATTCGTATGGCACTGTGAATGACGGAATACACGTCGAAATTACACCCCAAATCATATTACCTGTTAGAGGACGTCGAATGCAATGATTGAGCGGCAAGATTCATTTCTTTCCATCTTTGTTTTCAGTCTGGAGGGTCCATTACCTCCATTGGTGAAGTCATGATGGCATTATGAGGAAAGTGGGGTTGAGAAGCTATTACAGCGGAAGGACTTGTGCTGGCTGGGAGGAAGAGTGATGGAGCGAGAGTAAGGTAGAGGGGAGAGAGGTTGGACTGGGGGAAGGGATCGACCTTTCCTCTGGGAGTGGGACCTCTGCAAATGAATTCCGGTTGGCTGGGTGTGCTTAAAGGAGGTGGCTGGATACTAGTTGAGGCGACGGCCGGGAGTTGGCGTTGGGTTTGTGGAGAGAGAGCCTAGAGTGGGTGGTTTAATGAGGGAAGGGGGTTTTGATGTGGCAAGTCGGCTGGGCGACAACAACGGAGGGAGTAGGTTAGTTTAAAATAAACAAGAATACGCTGGCATTTCGGAGCATAAATACGATAATGAAACGAGGGGTGGAAGTAAATTTTGGGGAGCTCGTGTGGCTATAATAGGATCAATTTAATTAGGATCTGGGTTCACATGCAAGGAGTTGGCATTTTCTAGCTTCCTATCATTGTCAGCAATGCCTTAAGATGTGTTTCAACGTAATTGTCTCTTTTTGATTTTATAGAGTACCGAGTTAGGAGCCACGAGTGAATATATGCATCGCCGATGGGTTGTTTCAAGATTCCATTCACCTGATCACTCATTTTCCTTTTGTCAAGGTGCTGAGTGACTGATGTGCTAGTTTATAATGTATAGGCGACTCAAAATTTTAAATTTTTGAACCATAAATCGGTCCAAAAAGCATGAAATTCCAATTTGTGAAATAACTGGAGCATATAGGCCTATAGCCTTTAGCGAAAGCAAGTTTTCTACCCCTTGCACCGAGATTGAAGGTGGAACCCAAAACTGTTGCATTATGCTAGTTATTAATGATACAAAATACGAAGACGAAGGGAGGTTCAAGGTGAACAGAGATGAGGGGCTAGGTGCGGGGGTTGTAGGATTAGGAAAGCAAGTTTAATGATGTTAAAAAGCTACCATAAACCAGATGAACGAGCTGTATCCTTATCGGTCCCACTCTCATTAACCCAGAAATGTCACGATTGTGTGTCAAAGTTTTGAGCTTTTACCTTCAGAAATTAACTTTTTTGTGGTAAAAATAATGAAAAGCGACGTAAAGCTACTGGTCATAATGACGATCTTAACACACATAGTGCACGTCCACTTCAGTGCAAAATTTATGGATGTATGATTTGCTTACTTAGGGACAAACTAATTTGGACAAATAAAAAAGAACTTTGCATTTGCTCAGAATTATATCAAAAAACGCAAAAATGAAACATCGAAATTTTGCGCCGTTGGTATTTATTTCCACAAATCTCTCGGTATAAGACGTAGGCTTACTGTCCAGAGTATGTTTATAACATACTCTTTGGTCTATGGTCATTTCTGTATTTGCAATATAATTGTTTTGAATAACGAATGAATTTATAGTAGACAGGATTCATTTTCACTATTACAATGTTCCGGCCTTTAGCCTCCTTTATATATTGATCTAATCTCCAGTTTTCACTTTTTAGTAAAGAGAAAATGGAAAGGGTTTTATGTATTCGTAATTTTAAATTCAGCCCTAATTATGTCTTCATATTGGAAATGTTTTAAGAATTTCTTATAAACTGATGAAGTATTAAATTTTCTCCATTCAATCAATTAATTGCTTTATTTTAATCATATTAGAGCAGTTTTCTCTTTTAAGAAAAATTTAATACCAATAATTTGGCTCATAAAATACTTTGTAATTAATTTGTCCTAAAATATGAAACCCTCAATCAAAAAATAAAATAGTACGTCTGGTTTAAGGGAAAAAACTTTTCGTAACACAAAGAATTCCAGGATACTCGAAAGAAGTGGCTCGAAAGATGCGATCTATAGTTTGAATTACCTCCCCAAGAGGTACTCGATGTATGGTAGACGATAGTAATTCTAGAGCTCTTTGCTACAAGAAATATGAATTTTCCCCGACGGCCCTTATTGATAATGCTTAATGCGGTCCTGCTAATAAAAAATTGGGATTTGTGAAAAGAGTGCTAGGTAAATGCCATGAAAAAGTGAAAGAACGATGTTTCCTTGCCTTGGTCAGGCCCCACCTCGAGTATGCTGCCAGTATATGGGTTCCTCATAACATAAATTTGGTTTCGGAATTAGATCGAGTTCAGCGGAGGGGGGCTAGATTTGTCAAACATTGTTGTGACCAACTCAGCAGCGTATCCACTTTGCTAGACAATTTAGGTTGGGATTCTCTTACACAGCGGCGTTTCCAATATAGATTAAACTTATTTAAAACATTTAAAGATGGGCCCTTTTCCGATGACATCAAGGATATAATACGAACCCCAACGTATTACGGTCGAAGGGATCACGAATATAAGACTAGAGAGATAGACTGCAAGACTGACAGGTTTAAAATGTCATTTTTTCCAAGAACGAGAAGGGACCAGAATGATTGTAGCCGAAATTCCCCAGGACTTAGTTCATTACAATAAGTATTAACGTACAGGTTAGGGACTTCGCGAGGATGTGTATACATGTGTGTATGTATGTATGTATATATATGTATGTGTATATATATATATATGGATATATATATATATATATATTTCTTACAGGTTCCCCCCACCTTTCCTCACCTAACCCCCAACCCCCTCAACCCTTACCCTTCCCTCATGGTGCTACACTCCCTGCCACACACATTTTTGGTGGCTCGCAGGGTATTTATGTAGATGTAGATAGGGTGTCTATATAGTAGAAGAACCCCTTTTTCTGTTGAGAGGAACTTCACGAATGATGCGGAACTCTGAAAAAACCCCTTTGGCGAGAAACCATCCCATTTTGTCTTCATAAGCACTGTGGTTTCATTTTCTTAAACATCCAAACCTTTTGACCTGGATAGCAAGTTAACTATACCGATTAACTCTATAGAGACTAGAATATCCTTTACCCTCACTCAAAAAACCTTATTTCCTTTCCCTGTCCTCCACCAGTTAGGTCAAACAATAATGAAATTATTTTAATTTACCCAGTCAGACGATGTGGAGATAGCACCACACTTGTACTAATAACTTTATATTTAATAGAAATATAAAATAATTCCTGAATTTGCTGATTCCAAAATTTTAAACACGTAAATTTTTTTCGTGCTACTACTAATCTTTACCATACTTTCTTGCACTATGCAGTTGTATCTAGCTGATTCAGAGGGGATTTCAACAGAAAAATGTTTAAGTTCTTTAGGATGCTATTAAAATTGTCCACCCATGCCATGAAAATTCACGTTTCTATGTCTCCTGATTTCCTATCGCAAGATTTGACCATTTCCTGATAGTCAAATGTCCTACTGATGGTGCCTAAAATTTAGTAAAGTAGATGTCGGCGTTTTGATATTAAATTTAAGACATTATGTATTGAATTAGATATATATTCTGACTGGTTGAACGGGGCATATTTATTCAGCATTTATCTAGGAAACTAACGTGGATAATATTCTCACTGGGCAATCAGAAAGTCATCGCAGTAGAAAATCTGAAAGCTGGTTTTTATAAAAATGGATAGAATTAACCTCACACGAAACTATACTGCGTGTAAAAGGAACACATTTGCTGGCAGGAGGCCATTCCTTATCCTGTACTGGATACTAATTTATTTTAAGTGTAGATGTGGAGAAAATCTCATGTGTTGATTGTTAGCCGTGGATCTCTTGTGGCGTTTCCCGGATTTAAACCTAACATATTTAGGTTCAAATGGTTAAATACAGTGATCACTGATAACCCGTCACCCGATATAATATGCTGCGAGGAATACGTGGCAGAAATAATTGTAACCAGCATTGCAGATGCTTGGTACTCATAGGAGATTACTAAAAATGTATATTTTATTTTGTTGTCATGTGATTTTGGAGACCTTGATGAAGCATCATTGGAAATAATGCTGGGAATACATATCCCCATTCTCAAAATTAAAAAAATAAGGATGTAATTTGGAGGAAATATTGCCATTTAAAGTTCCAATTTTATAATTTTGGCTACCACTAATTTCAATAAAACACCTGTTTTGCTAGTGCTGTGTGGGTGTTATTGAAACTCATTTGTAAATTTAATGGCGTATATAATTGAATACGTGGATTTAATTAGAATAATAGAAACCATATATCTGTTTGGTAAGATTTGCGTCACATCGATAAACGATGTGCATGAAATGGCGTGAATTTTTTTGTCGTACAAAAATACGGGTTGAAAGTGATCGAAGTTATCATTTTTAGCATATGATAATATGAAATAAGTATGTCCCTCCAGTTACATTAGTCAGATTTTATTCTCACCGAATTTTCCGTCATTTGAATCGACAATTCAATCAATTACCGAAATCAACGAAAATATTTATCAGGTTTTTGCGTAATATCGAAGCCATTTGTGAAGCAAATTAAAAGAAAAACTACAGCTATTACTTGGAGTTACATAGCCTATAACAATCTCTGCATTTATATTTTTTATGTCACATGTATGTCACTATGAACTAGAATTACGAATACATTATGTTCGTTGATCTATTAGTTAAAGTAAGATTTGCACGGATACAAGCTGTCAAACGCTACAGCCACTGTTGCCTTGCATCTCATATCAAAACACAACCTGACATCCAACGCTATAATAAGACCCTCTTCCATTTCCCATACACATGCATTCTCTCTCCCTTCATTCCCTCCATTACCTATCTCCTATATCTGACCCTTCTACAGTTGCCTATCATTCTTCCCTCCATGGCCAACATCTCATTGCCAATCAACATGCTCTGCTGAAGTCGTTCCCGCCTCTTCCAGATTTCTCCGAGCAACCTTCCCCCACCATGCCTACAACTTCCTCAGTTGTTTTCGTTTCTGTTCATTTAAAAATTACTATCCTTCTCCACTAAGAGATTTTAATAGCCTCCAATCCACGCCAATCATCTTGATTCAATAATCATTTTATGCACCAAGCAATATAACGCTCTACATCAAAGTTTTGACGAGCCTTTCCTTCACATACTTACTTTACCTCCCCGTCATCTATTTCCTCATCCTTGTGACCAATTTTTATCTAACGCAATTTTTTTCTTAAATCTCTCCTACTATGATCATAGATTCAAAACATTCAAGGTAGATAAATTCTTCAGAATGCTCTAGTTTATGAAATATTACTATAACGTCTAACTTATGTATTTCCCTCTGACGAAAGCCTCACAATGTTTTGTTTTCATTTAATTCTCTTAATGTAGTTATCACGCTGATTGTTAAATGGAATCAGCAATAATTTAAACCCCTGTGCTGTTTAATAAAGCTTAATAATCCAGCATCCTAACTGACGTTATAAATTCCTCAGGGCTATCATGCTTTCCTACAGTTCTTCTCTCGACTCTTTAACTATTTCTTTCGTATATACGTTGAAAAACATGTGATATGGACACCCTTGTCATATTCCTCCTAACTTTAACCTAGCCTTTCCCCTTCATGAACCAGTTGGATCATCTTCCAAGTAAACATTTTCCCCACTCTCCGTTTTCTTGTTGATGATTCTGAGAATCAATTAGCCGCATGTTATATTCAACTTAGTGTTCTGTTGTCCTCACAATATTTTCTATTTCCTTTTCTTCAATCGGTAATAACACTAATCTGACGAATTCTTCAGGCTAAACTCCTCCCTCATAAATTTGAGGAGTATAGAGCCACTAGAATAATTTCATGGAAAGAAAAAGTGGTATTCAAGATCATTATTAAAGAAATTTAGAATAGAACGTATTATCTAGCTGGAAAATTATCAGTTTGGGTTCAGGAAGAGAATAGGTGCAAATGATGCTAATGATAATAATAATGCGATGCGTAAAAGACTGGATCATAAAACACAATATGAATGAATATACTATATTTTTTGTTTTTTTTTTAAATTTTGAGAGTAGGGGTATGTGAGAGTAAATTTGTGGAATTATTAAATGAAATTGAGAATATGGGAGTATTTTGGCGAACTAGGCGCCATATCTGTAACCTGTATATGTATCATACTGTTTAGTTTTGCGGTGAATTAAGAGGCAGGATTAGGCAGAGGCAGAAGATTAGAAAGTTTAGTAAGACAGAGACATCTATTATCCCCCATGGCTTTCATTCATTTGTAAAGAAATGGTAAAAGTATCAAAACTAGATTTAGAAATTTTGGTGGGGCATTCGTAATATCAATTCAGTTTGCGGATTATAAAGCCTGAGTAAGGTTTTTAACGAAGGGTTTACAATCTTTGTTGAGCGCATTAAAAGCTCAGTGAGATAAGTGTTGGATGAGAATCAATTAAATTTTTTGATTTCATTTAATATTTAGATTAGTTTGTAATTTAGTTGTATTCGTTTTACGAATGGTGTCCTAAGACACCCCACAACATACCATTTCGGCGGCTTGGACGGTATTTTGTAGATGTAGAAAGCAGAGCAAAGGCCATATGGCAAACGAGATAGAGTGACAGTAAATTAAAATTTTAAATGAATATAGGTGGGCAAAATTTAATAAGTGACACAAGCTGCACATGAGGGATATATTTTAGACCAATAAGGTCTCAGTAGTAGAAATATAAGACGATTTACGTTGGGCAATGAAGATATCACAGGAAGGAGGGAATTGATGATAGGGACGTAATGTAAGGTGGATAAGAAAAATCTAATGGAACGATTTTTTTGGAGCGTAGTTTTGTACGGCTTGGAGACTGGGAGGTTGAAGTAAAATGATTGACATAGAATGGTGGTTTTTAATAATACATGTGGGGAGGAAGTGGAAAAAATAGTCGGAAGAAAATCGAACGCACAAGTACTCTGTGTAGTGGGAGAGAAAATTGCGTTGTTGGGAGACATCCAAAGAAACCAGAAAATATGGATGCAGAGCGTTTTGATTTACGATGGGATGCCGAAGACGGTGAGAGAGAAGAGTCTTTGGGAGGTGAGGTAGAGGCAAGAAAAGGATAGGCATGTTGAACGGAATGAATGGGGAATGAAGAATGTGGAATCGAATAAGAGATGATTGTATTTTATTGTTTCAAGATGTGTCTTTCTAGGGTAGTCTAATAAATATAGGAGTATAAATAAATATATGTATATATATATATATATATATATATTTATTCCAATATATTACTTTCATTTAAGATATTTTATCTGTTTAATAGTATGTTTTTGTTAGACACACAAGGAACACGTCTACTTTTTTTAGCGGCGCCTAAAAAGACACAAACAGAAACCCTAAAATACAGTAAACTCTTCTTCAATTCCATATATATTCCTACTTTCCTTCATTTCGTACGAAATATCCATCCCATATATCTTTATTCCGTGTTCCATAGTTGTTTTCCTAATGTTGTTTCCATAATTTTCTTTGTGTCTTCCATACATGTTTTTATGAGTTCGCATCTTCCTTCTGCTACTACGGGCTTGCTGTTTCCATTCGTCAGTTTTTCTACTGCTTCTAGGTAGTCGTTTCTTTTTGTTCCACTTAATGCTTTTACATAACATTTCTTCATTCGTATTTCCTGTATGATTCTTTTGAAGCCAACATTACAATTCATTAGTACTGATTGCGATATAAATCCACATCCGCTCCAGGGAAACCGTGCGAGGCGATTTATCTATCTTTAACTCTGTCACTAAACGGAATATGGTCTAGCGTGTGTCCCCAAATCCCCTGGGATTTTCCACGTATAACTTCTATTGTGGTATTTAAACGAATTTCTGTCATGGTTAAACCATGCCTTTTGCATAATTCTTTTACTTTCCTCAGTAATTCCGTGTGCCTAAACCGTAGCACGTTACCTCACTTTCATTTATACGTTCACCCGCCACCACTTTCGAATTTCGTGTAACTATGAAGCATATTTTCCTGGTGACCAAATCAATATCCTAGTATCGCAGTCTCACGGTGACTATATCATTAATACCTTACCACCTTAGATGATATTATATAAATTTGCAATTCGGGAATTTGTCGAAGGCTTTTCTAAAATCGTAAAATAGTGTAGCATCCTTTTGTGTAAATCCTTTCTCAGACTCAAATCACGAAAATTAATATTCAAATATTAAAAAAAATCCTGATCAGGGGAATGTTTTTTACAATCTGAAATTTTTGCATTGTAATGCGTATTAAAATCCAGTGAGCAGGTTTCCAGTCGTATGACGATGAACCTTTTTCTATCGAATTATATAAACGTGTTTTTTTGTAATTCGCTGTATTAGGCAAGTTCTCTCAACATTCCAGCGAGACTTTCCTTCTATCCTGGGGCTTTAAATTTCTTTGTATTTTGAAGTTCTTTTTTTCGTACCATGGATAATTTTATATCGCTCACGAGCTCTTCAAATACGTTCGATAATTCGTTTTGTACTCTGTTATTTTTCCTGTAGGTGTTTAAATTTTTTGGGATGATGCCCCTGTTCACGCTATCTGGAGGAAACAGGTGTAACCCTTCCCATTCTCAGTATCCGGGGAACGCTGATCCTCTACTAATGAGCTTCTCGCTATTATCGCTTCCACGTTTGCATGTTCTGTGTGAAGGAATACAAGCCTGATAACGGCATAAATACGATAAAGTAATGAAAAAATAGGAGGTAATTTAGTTAAAAACGTGAGTGATTCTTTTTAGGATTTTCTGACTTCATGTGCAACCATTTGAAATGTTAATCCGATGACCTACGGCAGGAGAACAAAATAAAGTTCACTTGTAGAGAAAAAGATAAAAGTAATCTATTTAAACGATTAGGAGAGAATTTTTATAGCTTAACGGGATTACATTTGAAGAGGCCGAGCCAAATTACTCGATATAGTGGCACTCGGTGCGGTCACGTCAATCTCGTGAATGAGCGTTTAAGAAGAAAAAATTGGTGAAAGGGAAAAATATGAAACTCATAGAAGCGGGTCACAAATATGTATAACGATCAGACATTTTAGTAGCAAGGGCGAATTAGCTTGAGCCTCGGTTTTTGCAGTATTTTTATTTCTCGTTTTTGATCTCTAAAACCCCGAACTGGGCGAAATTTAAATGATGAATCCGTGAATATTTGAGACCTTGTCACCCAAGTAAAACTTTTTGCTCGGAAAAAGCGAAATTCGCGTTACCTGAAATATGATACAGGATATATTAGCGGGGACTAGTTTCAACGGTAAAAGGTGTTCCCACTCATCTGTATATTGAAAAATATATAAAACTGAAGCCGGGGGGGCAGTTATTCATAATTGAGTGACGTAGTTTTTATTCTGAGATGGAGGCTAATTTCTGTTAATTTCCGCTTGGTTATTTTTAAAATATGTCAGGTTGTTTTGGAACTCTCACACCGATTAAACTAATTTTTTTGGTTACATGTCTCGAAAGGTTCTTCAAAAATGGCAAAAATACACGGGGTGACGTTTTTATGAACCAATGAAGACGGCATTCGTGCGTGTGCCCACGTTTTAAGCATTCAAACCGTGAGAAACATTTAAAAAAGCGGAATTTAAAAGTAGGATTACATTTTTTTTAAAGCGGCATTTCCAGGAATATTTTTCTGCAACTATGTAATACCAAAGCATGCCATATTTCTGTGTAGCATTGCTGATGCAACAATTAGCACATTTTTCTTTGAATATTTTTTTTTGGCGTTCACTATAGCGCACATGACAGTTCCTTTATTCCTGAAAGTATTTTTAGCACCCGGGTATAGTACTCATATTCACAGAAGAATCAGTTTATCAATACGTTTTTTTTGCTTCAGGGTTATGAAAGCATGAAAATTAACTTTATGGCTAGGAGATTGGTATTCCTGTTTGTGTGAAATTCCGAATTATGATATTATAATACTTCTTAGCTTATATATTATTATTATTAGGTAATCTGCCGGTTAATGTAGGTTTTTTGGATGGACACTACTATCAAATAAACATTTTGTAACTCCAAATAAACCCAATCCAGCAACCTAATCTACATCAGGTCCCTCTTCATCTCTGTGTACTTCTTTCCTCCCTTCATCCCGTCCAACATCCCTATCTTGTTCCTGCACTTTCCTCGCTTGCTCAACATTCTCCCCTCTATTACCTTCTTCAACATTCCACTACCGCTCAATACGCCTTTGATCCATTTTTCCTGCCTCCATAGGATTTCTCCCAACAAACCCCTCTCCTCACCCACCATCTCCAGTACTTCTTCATTTGTTTTCCTTTCGGTCCATTTCGCCTTCTCCATTCTTCTCCACACCCACATTTCAAAAGCTTCCAATCTACGTTTATCCTCCTGCTTCAGTGACCACGTTTCCACGCCTACACTCTATATTAGAGTTTTTACGAGTCCTGTCTTAACATCCCTACTCAACGTCCCCGTCATCAACTCCCTCCTCCTTGAGAGAGCCTCCTTGCTAGCGCAATTATTCTCCTTACGTCCCTACCACATGGACCGTATTGGTCCAAAACACTGCCGAGATATGTAAACTGCTCTACCTGCTTTATTTTTTCCCCGCCTATTTTAATATTTAGCTCAGCTTTTTTCTTTCTGGAAAATCGTTTTATTAATATTGATTCTCATCCCATATTTATCGCACTGAACCTCCAATTCACTCAGCAATGCTTGCAACCCCTTGGCTGACTGAGCACTAATGCTTGGTCATCAGCAAACCTAACCGATTTTACGAATTCCCATCTGACTTCCATTCCTACCTCCAGTTCTTCCCATGCCTCTTTAATCATTTCCTCCACATATACGTTGAACAGCACCGGCGACAATGGGCAACCCTGCCTTACCCCTCTTCCTAACACTGCCCATCCGGACTCTCATTTCCCCACTCGTACCTGAGCAGTCTGAGACATGTACAGGTTGCGGATCAGTCTACTGTCCCTCCAATCCATTCCTATTTTCTGCAATACACGCATCAATTTTTCCCAATTCACTCGGTCAAACGCTTTTTCGAAATCTACAAAACAGGCAAAAACGTCCTGGTTGTATTCTATATTCCTCTCAATTAGTGATCTCATTACTGCAATGGCATCACGCGTACCTCTTTCCTTCCTTACCCGAAAATGATCATCCCCTAAGTAATCATTTGCCTTACTCTCTATCCTTTTGTTGATGATCCTGAGAATAACTTTAGCTGCGTGGGATATCAAACTTATTGTTCTGTAATCCTCACATGATATAGCCTTTGCCTTTTTTGGAATAGGAACTAACACCGATCTCACAAAATCTTCCGGCCAGATTCCTTCTTCATAGATACTACGAATCAGTCCATATAGGGCCTTCTTCCCGCATTTTCCTAAACATTTCAACAGTTCTACAGGGATGTTGTCCACCCCCACGGCCTTATTTGCTTTCATCTCCTTTAATGCCCTTTCTATTTCATGGTCGAGTATGCCTGAACCTAAGCTATCTTCTTCTACGTCATGTTCCTTTTCTATGTCTAACCTTGTCGGCCTTAGTTCTTTACCATACAGTGTTTCTATATATTCCTTCCATCTCTCTTGGATTTTACCTGGTTCAACTATTATCTTACCCCACTTCTCTTTAACTGTTAGCACAGATCTTGCCTTCTTACTTCCCGATAACTTAACCTTGCTGTATAGAGCACCAATTTCACCCTTCTTCTGTAAACTTTCCATATCCTCGCATTGCGTTTTCCTCCATTCTTCTTTTGCTTTATTTGTGACCCTTCTCAGTTTATTGTTTGACTCTTTGTACTTCATTTTGCCTAACTCTGTGTTTACATTCTTCCATCTTCTTCTCTCATCCATCTTTGCAATCATTTCATCCGTTACCCATGGTTTCCTTATCTTTTTCCCGTTAACGGTTCCTATAGTGTTTTAAGCGGCTTCCAATATCCCTTGCTTGATACATTCCCATTTTTCCTCGATTGTAATCAGTTCTTTACCGTCATCCATTATTTTTTCTACAGCCTGCTGATACTCCTACCTCGTTCATCTATTTAATGCTTCTACGTTCCATTTCTTAACCCGCCGCCCTTGCCTTATCTTCTTGAAACGGACGTTACATTTCATAACAACTAAATTGTGGTCAGAGTTCGCATCCGCTCCTGGGAAACTGTGCGAATTTATCACACTGTTCCTAAACCTGTGCTTAACCATAATATAATCTAACTGATACCTTTCTGAGTCACCTGGCATTTTCCATGTATACCTACGCCTTTTGTGATGTCTAAACCATGTGTTGGTGATGACTAACCCCTGTCTCCTGCAGAATTAAATTGTTTTCTCCCCACGTTCATTCCTCGTGCCTAACCCATAGTCCCCCACCTCACCACCATCTCTTCCTTCGCCTACCGTCGCATTCCAATCCCCCATCACTATCAAATGTTTCCCTGCAGGAACACACGCGGTTATATCCTCTTACTCATCGCACATCCTATCGACTTCTTCCTCCTTGTGGTTGCTCGGTGGCATGTATACCTGAACAATGACCAAGTTCGTCGGCTCTGCTTTAATCTCGACGACTAAAATTCTATCTGTTGTTTGCTCTATGTTGACTACGCTTCTTCCTACCCCTTTATTTAATATTACGGCAACCCCTCGTTGGCTCTCGTCGCCGCCGCTGTATATCACTCTATAATTGTCACTTTAGTAATCCCCGCTATCCTTCCATCTCACCTCGCAGAGACCTAAAACATCTATATTACCTCTTTCCATCTCTCGCTTAATATGTTCTAATTTGCCTCTCCTCAACATTGTCCTGACGTTCCAGGTTCCTATTCTAACTACTTTCTTCTTCTTCTGAGTCTTCTGTCCTGCTGCAGTTATTTCTTCCCTGCAAGGGTTTCGTGGGATGACGACCGCGGAAGCCTTGCCTCCCCCGCTGCCTGGCACGACACACGGCCCCTTGGGCCGAGTCCCGCAGTTGCCAGGACTCAATTTCTGTTTTGCGTCCATCATTATTTTATTGCGAATGATAAAATAGGTGGTTTCCCGTTGCCTTCCTCAATAGTGTTTTTAACGTGACACCATCACTTAATGGCCGCCCCACTGGGTTCAGACGTCTCTGCAGCCGCCTCACTGAGGAACAGACGCTGCGTGGACTCCCTTTCGTCTGACTCCTAACCTTCGACCTATCTGGCTTGGATGACCCTACCAGGAGTATTTATATTTACTCCCGCCAGCACAGCTCTAGGGGTCATCGGAACACACGAGCCCTTCCACCACGACAAGGTTGTAGTCCATGGGAGGGGATCAATCAATATATAAATTTTAAACAAGTTTTCAAAAAAATTTAGTTACCATTTAAAATAAAATATTTCAAGCTATGGAGGCAATTTTAATGTTGGCTACATACACTATGGTATCTCATTGCAAAAACGTCATACGTAAGACTAATAACATAAAGATACATAACAAATGGTAAGACAAAATATTGGTGATAATCTTAGGTATTTATAATTAAAAAAGTCTTTAATTCCCCCAGCATGGTTTTTGGCGGTTATTCCATTCCATTTTGAGTTCATGGATACAGTTATATCATAAACCTGTGGGTGATGCTCTTGATTTATCTAATTTATATTTTCATCATCTGTGTTTCCGTATTACGATGGGGATAATAATACAATTTTACCATCATAATAATATATTCTGGATTTACATTGATGCAAGAGCAAAGCTCTATGCTTTAATCCTGGTTCCGTGAGGTTTACAAACCTATTTCCTCTAATAATTTAGAGTCACTCCTACGTTTAGGACGATGACGTTTCACAGGCCTGCCTTCTCCTTGGTGCACACGTTCTAATTCAACGATCCAAACAACTTCGTGAAAGTCCTTTGTACTTGCCAAAAGCATATTGTAAATTAGAGCTAACTATGGTAAGACAATAAAGCTGTTGAACATTTTGATCACATATCTCCACCACTGATTTAATAAATCCTATTATCTAGTTAGCTATTCCACCAATTTCTCAAATACATCTCATCAAAGAGAGGACGTTTGTAAGGGCAAAGTAGTATTATTTTGTCCTACAGGCTCTAGCTCATTCATATTCCATGTCTTTTATAGGGTAATCGCCAAAGTGGCAACGATTTAGTCACGTCATGCCACGTCATTTGAGTTTCTCTACTGTGCACATTCGTTGACACTGACTTTCACTATTAATACTACGTCATAAAGTTGGAGTGTGGTAAGGTTATGAATGATATTATTTATATTCGTAAGGCAGAATACGATAGAGTGAAGGATCAAATGATCTTTGCTGGGAGAGGATGGAGACTATCCTCACATTTACCGTGAAACAGGCTGAGTAATGAAAGCAACAGCAAGCAGTGAACGGAACGCGTTTCCGAATATATCCTAGCAAAAAAGTGGAATTTTTTCGCTGATATTGCGACGATGAAATTCATAAAGCACACCCTATATGGCTTCAATTTTCTCTCTCCGTTGGAGATCTTCGAATTGACATGAGATTCTGAGAGAGTGGCATTATTAAAATTGTCCAGGGGGCAAAATAAGGCTGAAAAATAGTTAAGTCATACATTACTGGGAAACACAGGAAGCGGTTCAAATAAAAAAATGTACTTTGTCAATAGCTTTTTCGGACTTTAGATGGAAATGAATTTAAACAGAATGTGTATTTTCCAATGATGCGTAATGGATTCGCCTTTCGTGAACTCTTCCTTGAATTCCAGGACAAGGCGATGGTTCTCTGGAGCACACCGTGCACCACAGTCAAATGGTCGGAGGGGCTTTGTCGCGAGCCCACTGCTGATGACGTCACACACGCCCTTTGTCCTCTCTCTGCGTATTTCGTGAACCGTAAGTTAAGCGAGACGTTTTTATGACGACATCATGGCTTTCCTCCAGTGAAAGAGAGCTCGATAAGCGCCTTGCTGCCAAACTTTCCCTTGCGCAGTTCTCTAGGATTTTGGACGCCAAAGGTGAGCGCATGAGTGTGAGAGAACAAAAAATCGGCAAACAATGAGTAAATATCCAGTGTACCGAAATTCCGAACCCAGAGAGGTAAGGTTTTGAGATGTTATTCCCAACACAGAATAAGAAGAGTAGATTAGGAAAGCTTTCGTGCCAGATGATGAATGGGACGAAAATAGGTTGATCACAAAACTGCTAATTTTACCGTAGTATTCTAAACTGGTTAATTTTGAGAGATATAATTAACCAATTAAATCACTGCATTCTTTCCTATACCAATGGAGATGCATACCCACACAAAGGCAAGGCATAACTTGAAACGATATATGGGATGAGAATGGATTAATTCTAGGACAGGATCAAGATTGCATTACCAAATGGTGTTCAAAATGGGGATTGCCATTAACCCTTAATAATGTTCGGAGGTAAACTTCTTTAAAAGATCCACGGGATTTATTTACAAATTATCTGGATTGGGCCTAGAAGTAGTTGATACGGTAAAATACCTAGATGTTAAAATCACTAAAGATCTAACTTGGGGGACCCACGTACGTAAAACCTTCGGGCAAGAATATAAAAAAAATGGGATTTATTAGACGCATTGTCGGCAGAAGTGACCCCAAGGTCAAGGAACGTTGTTGCCACGCTCTTATAAGTCCTCATTTAGAATATACATGTAACGTATTGAAACCGAGAGAAAAAGGCCTCATTTGGGAAATTGAGATGGTTCAACGCCGGGAAATCCGTTTCGTTAAAAACTCTTACGGTGAAACGAAAAATGTCATTGAAATGCTTCTGGAGTTGGGATGGGAATCATTCGAAGAAAGGTCATTCAATGCTAGGTTGAACTTATTAAACGAATTTAGATCCGCATGTTTCAGCACCGAGGTCTCGAAAATTATTCACATTCCAACATACATCGGTCGCTCGGATCATGCATAAAAAATTCGGGAAACTGATGCCATAACTAGCAGACTCAAGGACTCCTTCCCAGGGCAATACGGGATAGCAACTATAGGGTTATAGATAGCAAAAATTCCACTTGCCACCCTCAGCGCCAAAATTAGTTTGACTCAATTGCATGCAGTTTCACTGATTTCATATGTTTTGTTGTCAAAACCCTTCCCGCATGTCCGCATTAGAATGCCGTTAAATAATGTTAAGTGCTCTTAACAGTAGTGCTTGCTGTGCCTTGTCTACTTTTAAGTTTCTCCTCCCATCTCACATCTCTCAGTGAGGGGACCCTACTGCTACCTGTGTCCTTGTGGGAGATCTTTTTATGTTGTATGTCCATGTGGTAGTGGAATTTCGCCTTCTTCTTTTAAAATTCTAACTTTAAGGTTATTGGGTAATTATTTACTGCATCTTAAGGTGCAATTTCTTGTTAGTTGATGGTATATGCGTTTGCATGCGTGTAGGTTTACAGGGTTTTGAATGAATATATACGCCACTTAAGATATAGGTTAACATGGATATGTTGATTTTTCATGTAATTTGTTCTTTTTACGGGTGGCGACCTAACACCTCCCGCCACACTTCCTTGCGTTGGCTGGTGGGATATTATGTAGATAGATATATTACGTGATAAAAGCTAACAAAATACTTATATTTGTGAAGGTATTGATTTTACCTCCTATTTTTGGTGCTTCGAGGCTGTGGAAAGACGAAAAGGATATCATTGAAAGCATATTTACAACTATATGCCTTTAATTCAATGACTATCATCATACTTTCTGCTCTGGCGCGCTAATCGGATATTTTCACAAAGTCACAAATAAAATCGTTTTATGATACATTTACATTAATTGCGTTTAATCTACAGTTTATTGTTCAGCATCCCTCCGTTTTAAGCTTAAATGTACATATTAACGTAAGCCTTGTGTTATCTGTTTTCTACGAATAACTGGATACGCTAATTGTCAGGTTTGAACCTTCAGACTCCAACGTCAGGGTGTAGGAATTCAAATGTCGGGGTACTCTTTTCCCATTGGTTATCTACTCACCATACTGCTGCAAGAAGTGTCCTGAACTAAAAAAGCTTACGCAGTAATCCCGCTAATAGACAACGAAAAAACATTGCATAACATCATGAGTTTTAATATGCTAAGGGCTCGCTGAAGAAGTAATATCTTTGAATATATGAGCTAACTTTGTTATATTCCTTGCGCGACCTCATTTTTCCTTATTGAAATTGACGTTTGTCATTCGACCACGCTATCCTACATTAAATGGAATTTACTCATCCTGGAAAGGATTCCATATCAACCTCCTAATTTCAACCGTTTGGTGTAAACCGAGATTTAATTGATGAAATGGCACTGAAGAACTGATTACGGCCGACTATGCTGATCCCATCATGTTTGTTAGCACGAGATGCGTTTTGAATCACTATTCCCGGAACTTCACGTTTGTGCTTTCTGAGTGAGCGCAACAGCCCTTCGGAGCGCTCTCCCTAGCGAGCGCGGCCTCCCCGAGGCCATCGTGCGACCCCACCGCCACCGTAGCTGCGGCGAAAGGGAGGGCAGCGGAGGGCGGAGGTACGTGGGAAGTCGGGACGGAGAGCAACGGGGAGGGTGCGGGCTGGGGCGGCGTGGAGGGGGGGTCAAGGGGCATGAAGGGATTCATATTCATAAAGGATGAGACAGTTTGGGAGGAGGTCATTCGAGAGAGAGGGGGTGAAGGAGAGAGTACTGGGGGTGTGGGAGCCTGGAGACCGAGGGAGGGGGTAAGTAAAAGTTGGGGTGAGAGCTCGGCACACGAGTTTTTAGTATTCACAGGGAGCATTTCACTCCCGTTAATATGTTTTTGCTGTTACCCTTGCCCCTTCCCATCTGTATTAATCCACGTGATCCCTGGCGCTCCATCTTCCCGCGAGTGATTTATCCGGCACCCGATTTCCTACTCCCGCCCTCCAAGCTCCCGCTTGCCTTTAGTTTCCCGACGTTTGCAGGCCGGATGTGTTTGCGGACCTGACATTCATGTTCAGGCTGTGGAGGCGGGCGAGTGAGCAGGCGTACGAGAAGATGGAGGACCCCACTGGTAGTATGTGGGAGTCCCGGGCGAGGCGAGGGTGGTGATGGCCAGGCTCTTTAAAATGGTTTCAGCAGCATGAGGCTGATGGTTATCCCCAAAGCGGGAATAGCACCAGGGTGAAGGAGGATGGTCTTATAAAAGGGGTAATGACCCTTGTAAAAGTACAAAATGTCTACCTCACGGCCGTTTGATAGGGGTGAGTAAAGAGCTCCGCTCCTCAGTTTGTATATCTGGGGGAAGTTAAGAGAGCCAAATAGGTTTTCTTGGGGATAAACGACAAAGAAGAAGATGGACCATGTAGATTACCGCGCGGAAAAATTTAAGATGCCATCTTTACGAGAAGGTTGTGTGGCTTCAGCGGAGAGGGAGAGAGGTAGGAAGGAAGGAGTCCGTTCCCTTCGACGGGTACTTCCTTCCTCCCTTGTTTGCGGAGCCAGGGTGATCTGTCTTTTTTGGCTGTCTTAAACTTTCCGTCATTGTCCAACGGCCCCAACAGCTCCCTCGCACTTCCCCCGCTTACCTTCCCATCAGTGCCACGCGCCATTCGTCGAAGGCCTTCCCCGGCCCGAACCGTGCCCTCGGCGGATACCGGTGGCACGCCGTATTGCTCCCTCCCGCTTCGAAAAGCCCTTGAATCCGGGAGGGATAAGCACCCCGGGGCCCCTTTTTCATTGCCTCCGTGGGGACTGGGAGCATGCGTTTCCTTTGATCCCTAAGGAGGTGGAGGCGAAAGAGGTCCACGGGTCGGGTTCGGCTCACGGGGGGAGTGCTCGACGCCTCACGTCATCTCAACGTTTAAAAGCATGCGGGTAATTAGGGCGAAGAGGGTGGGTGTGGAGTGACGGGGGAGGCTGGGGTGGAGAGGGCGGAGGGGGAAGTGTGGAGAGGAACACGGCGTTGGCATTAGCCTCTCCCCGACGGCAGGTGCCAAAGGGTCTTGCGGTTCAGCGTCACATCTGGTGGACCAGTCACGCACTTGGAATTTTCAATGACGCGCGTCGTCGGCGTGGTTTTCCTTATTGACATTAATTTTACCTGTGATGAGTTAATATATGACAGTTAAAAGATGTGATTTCCTTGCTGTCATGAAAAAATGAGTGGCAAAAGGCTGGGGGAGTTTGTTTTTCAGTTGGCTAGGCTGACGGCGAACGTCATTCATTCATGTCAATCACTCGTTTTACGTTGAATTTTCTACGTGTAATTATTGCTCACTGAGAAAGTTTATTCAAAAGAATAAAAATTTTCTGTTCTTTTGCGCCAAGCCATCCTACACGAAGAGTATTCCCAGAAGCAGCACGAGAGATTTTAATTACCGCATAGCGCGCAAGGAAGTCTAACTTGGAATATATGTGATTAGCGTTACTAACAAACAAATTAAAAAGGCCATTTTAGTCACTTTTTAGAAGCGGGTGAGAATTGGCAAATGGTGTCAAATGGCGGAAAAAAAGGTAAAAAAACAACGGTTCAAACGTTACTTAGGCGTCGAATTACCCAAGCTCTGTTGATTTCGATCAACGAGTTCTGTTAGCAGAAATATGAGAGAGGAGTTAGGTTTCAAATAATCCCTGATTTTGGTTTACGAATTTGTAATGATTTACAAAAAGAAATTCCTTAATGTATTCCGCACTCAAGGTCTATAATTTGCATTGTTTGGGCTGAGTTGACCGACTTTTTCCGGTGGAATGTGTACGAAATTTTTTCCCTAACGAAGTGGTTTCAGCACATATTTGGCGATTAAATTGTGTGTGA